>JAWQFJ010009920.1:0-2500 GCA_034096865.1 Theodoxus fluviatilis | reverse complement strand
TCGATTGCGGGTGTAGGTACCACCGTCGTTTGTCTCCACTTGATATGTTCGTGGGGTGTTCTTCAAGCTGGTGACAGTAGCTGGTTTCCATGCATCTCCCTTGAAGAGTTGGACATTTACTGTGTCACCAGGTTTCAGTGGTTTAAGAGGGCGAGCGGAGCGGTCGTAGTATTTTTTCTGTGTTGCCTGAATCTGATGTCGTCTGGAGGTTACTTTGTTGGGATTGATGGTGGTAGGTTGTAGAGTTGTTTCAGCAGCTGGCAGGATGGAGCGGAGCTGGCGTCCCATTAGAAGTTGAGCTGGTGAGGCGAGGTCATCCACAGGAGTACATCGATACTCGAGCAGGGCAAAGAGTGGATTGGCGCCATCAAGTTTTGCTTTGGAGAGGATGCGCTTAGCTGTTTGGACTGTCTTTTCTGCCAAGCCATTGGACTGCGGGTAACCTGGGCTGGAGGTGATGTGGCTGAAGTCCCATTTGGTGGTGAAATCTTGAAACTCCTTGGCGGTGAACTGCGGACCGTTGTCGCTCATCACGGTCTCTGGGATGCCATGGCGAGCAAAATGTGCCGATAGTTTCCTGATGACTGCATGGGAAGTAGTTGTAAGCAATTCATCAATTTCGAAGAAACGGCTGTAGTAGTCTACGGTGATTAGGAAATTTCTGTTGCTCCATGTGAACAAATCTGTGCCGATCTTCTGCCATGGACGAGATGGAGGCTTGTGAGGGATCAGCGGTTCCTTTGAGTTGGATTTGCTGAGTTTGGAGCAAACGGGGCAGGCGGTGACTGTTTGGTGAATCTGGTTTGACATGCCTGGCCAGAAGAGGATGTCTCGGGCTCGCTGCTTGGTCTTCTCGATGCCCAAATGGCTGGCATGTATCTTCTGCAGCATCTCTGGTCGCATTGCTTGAGGTACGAGGATCTTCTCGCCCTTGTAGATGATTCCATTGATGATGGAGAGTTCATCTCGGATGTTCCAGTACTCTCTGATGCTGTTTTTGCAGGTGTCGCGCTTGTGTGGCCAACCTTCTTGTATCGTTTTCATGAGGTCTTGAAACTGGAGATCTTCTCCGGTGGAGGTCCTTAGCTGATCCATTTTGGAGTTGGAGACAGGTAGATGTCTGGTGATGTAGTGGACGTACTCGTCGAGGTTTTTTGCGTTACTTGTGTCTTGTGGTTCTGCTTGGATGAAGTTCCTTGACAGCGTGTCGGGGACGGGTATGTCCTTTCCGGGTACATGAACAATTTCCAGGTCGTACTTCTGGAGTTGGAGGAGCATGCGTTGCAGGCGAGGAGGGGCTGCTGCAAGTGGCTTTTTGGTTATGCTCTCCAGGGGCTTGTGGTCAGACTCTACTCTGACTCTGTGTCCATAAATGTACTGGTGGAAACGCTGGCATCCGAACCATATGGCATAGAGCTCTTTTTCTATTTGAGCATAGTTCTGCTCAGTTGGAGTCAGGGATTTTGATGCAAAGGCTATTGGCTTCCCGTCTTGAAGGATTGTTGCGCCAAGGCCATGTTTGCTTGCATCTGCTTGTAGGGTGATAGTTTTTTCTGGGTCAAAGAAGGCGAGCACGGGCTGACTGGAGCTGATTCGCTTCGTCAGTAGGAATGCTTTGTCTTGCTGTTGGTCCCAGATGAATTCGCTGTCTTCTTTCAGGAGTTGTCGCATAGGTTGGGTGACTTCTGAAAGTTGTGGTGCAAATTTGGAGAGGTAGGTTACCATTCCCAGGAAGGTTTGGAGTTCTTTTTTGTTGTTTGGCTGTGCCATTTCTTCGACAGCCTTTACTTTGGCAGGGTCTGTTTTTAGTCCTTCGGCGGACATGATGTGGCCAAAGTACTTGACTTCTTTGGCTGCGATGATCAATTTGTCTTGGTTGAACTTCAAGTTCCTTTCTGTGGCTCTCTGGAGTGCTGCTCGTAGGTTCTGGTCGTGTTCTTTGCGGGTACGGCCAGTGACGAGGATGTCATCTACTAGAGTTGTGACTCCTGGGATTCCTTCGAAGATCTCATCCATTTTTCGTTGGAACTCATCTTGAGCATTGACGAGCCCAAAAGGAAGCCTGTGGAATCGGTAGCGTCCGAAGGGTGTGTTGAAGGTAGTGAGAACAGATGATTCGTCGCTTAGCTTCATTTGCCAGTAGCCAGACAGTGCATCCAGTTTGCTGAAGTACTTCGCACCTGCTGTTTTGGAGAGTGCGTCTTCCAGAGTAGGCATCGGATAATGTGGCCTTTTGATGGCTTTATTGAGGTCTTTTGGGTCAAGGCAGATCCTGAGTTTACCGCTTTGCTTCTGGACGATGACCAGAGAGTTTACCCAGTCGGTTGGCGATGTTACTCTGGAGATTATTCCAGATTTCTCCAGTTCTTGGAGTTCAGTTTTCAACTGATTTCTCAGGGCAAATGGTACTCGGCGTACTGGATGGACGACAGGGATTGTGTCTCGCTTGAGGTGGATTTTTACTTCACCTTCAGGCATCCGAAACCTGTGAAGAGGTGTT
>JAWQFJ010009916.1:27500-28904 GCA_034096865.1 Theodoxus fluviatilis | reverse complement strand
GGGGGGGGGGGCGAGAGCGGAGAGAGGAGAGAGAGAGGAGAGATCGATGTGGGGGAGAGATAGCGAGAGCGTTAGCGTCTCTCGAGCTCGTAGTTCTCGATCGCTCTATTTCTCGTTATCGCTCCTAGCGAGAAGCGCGAGCCCTCGAGGCTAGTAGCGAGAGATATATAGAGAGCGAAGATTTGACTTGCATGACCCCCCTTCGCTCTCCTCTCTTCTCCTACGCAGACGCGACACCTCCAGTGCCGCGCACCTATGCCCGTGAGGTACTTCCTTGTGTGTAAGTACGCCTATATATAGTCCATATGGTGGGGTATCTCCATCTCCTGCACTCTTCCTCCCTATCTTATTATTGTCGTTTCCTCCTGACGTCAGCTCCCAGGAGAAATTACAGCCACTGCTATCTTGAGTATCGCGAATTGTATAGAGATTTAAAGTTCATTAGAGGGGAAATACCACGAACGCCGCTATATATGGGAATGCTTATGATACAGTGATGCACACAACACTGAGGGTTATGACAAACAGCTGCCGTATATAGTGGAATCTGTAGACTTACCCACGAGTTGTCGCTTCTTCTCCTCTCTCCTCTTTCCTTTCCTGTAGGGATATCCTTGGTATCGGGTGTGTTCACGACGGTCAAAGCTCATAACGGGCGTCTTTGGCCATGTGTTTCGTGTGCCAACAATATAGTAATCATCCTACACGTTCTCTACTAAGAGACGCCGTCATGTCCTCATATATCTCAATCTCTAAGTGACACACTGATATCCCGAGCTCGACACATCGGCGCATAGGCAAATCTATTCAAACAACACTTCGTCAAATTCAGACAAAAGCGAAAGAAATTGCTTATGAAAGTCGCCGCTAAGAAACTACACCATGATCACAGATTTGAAACGTACTGTAGTTCAGTCTCTCTTTTCATTCTTACTCCTGTTGTTTGTCTTGTTCAATGCACAGCACCCCAGACAGAATGACACACAGACTTTGAATTAGTTTCAGTCACCCTCACCGTTCATAAGCAGATTTTGACATTTGCTCTTGTTGTCTGAATTTGTACTTGAATTGCTAGGAAATGCCTTCTCAGCACTTATAAATAGCATTAAAATTTTTCGGCGGGGGGCGTTGCCCCCCTGGGCCCCCAGCGGGGCGTTGCCCCTGCACCCCACCGGGGCCTAGGCGGCCCCTGGACCCCGGCCAAGTTTCCTCTTTTTTTTTCCATTCGCTGTTTTCATCCCTGTATCATACACCATTCGCCATGTATATGATTGCATTTGGCTCTCTCTATCTATAACTATATCTCTTCAATTCTCTTTTTCTCTCTCTGTATTTCTATGTTTTTCTGTACTTCTTTCTGTACCACTCTTAGTCTCTCCGTCGTTGTCTGCCCGTTCCTCCATC
>JAWQFJ010009916.1:12500-22500 GCA_034096865.1 Theodoxus fluviatilis | reverse complement strand
CGCCCTCATCATCACCTCACATACACATCTACACATTGAAAGGACTTTATTACTCAAAGTTGGTACGTTTACAGTACATAATGATAATGCACTTGACACATAGTAGCTTGATGACATGCAGAGGGGAGGGGAGGCGAGGTAGAGGGGGGAGGGGAGGGGAATAGCGGGGGGGAGTATACATTTATAAACATTGACTGCTTCATCACAGGTCTACATGGTCAAAGGAAATATGAAACGAATTACTGTTGCAGTATTAGTCATCATCAGCAAGATTATAATCAACATCAGCAGTATCTTCAGCAGCATTACAATCATCATCACTGTCTCATCCATCATGAAAATCATTGATATCACTCTTGCCATACTCTCTCAAAACGCCGGCACCACCATCACAAGCACCGCACCCATCACTGACATTATCACCAGCGCCAAGAACGCCAGGAAAAGTCCCTGAATTCCCGTGCAATGGGAGAGCTCAATGTTTTTAGCCACTCGTACCTGTTTCATTTCCACCGGTCAGTCAGTTCAACCATAGGAGACACGTGTTGTCGCCCCTGAGCTAATTCAGAGTCTTGCATGCACCCCTATGCTACCGCTCTGCACCGCTGCTTCCATATTATGTTTGACCCTATCATAGCACTGATGGAACAGAAAGAGGACACCAATGTAACGTTCCAAAGTATGAACCGTTCCAAAGTATGAACCGGAAATCGTCGCAGAGTTATCTGCCCGGTACTCTTAATAATTCGACTCTAAAAAGAGACGGCACCCGCCACTCCGCCTGACTGACTTGGCACACCCGGGGAGTTATGCTAAGATCCGGCCGCGTAAATATATCTGCGTTTTGTGACAAACGTCTTTCTCGGCGGTACTGTACTCCATGCACCTTAACGGTGCGCGTGATTCGGGTGTAATCTGAAGCTAAACGACGTTTATTGGCGCTGCTGAAATGGTCGAAGTCGGAAACATTCGGAACGTCGTTTAGCTTAAGATTACACCCGAATCACGCGCACCGTTAAGGTGCATGGAGTACAGTACCGCCGAGCAAGACGTTTGTCACAAAACGCAGATATAGTAACGCGGCCGGATCTTAGCATAACTCCCCGGGCGTGCCAAGTCAGTCAACGGTCGCGTTTTATAAAACCAGACTACAAATAGACTACAGGGAGGTGACTCCCATATTATTTCCGGCAGGGGAGACGGCTTTTCACGGGAAAAACTTTTTTGAACGCTACATTATGTGTTAAACGACACAAATGCACCAAAAACACAAAAACTCGTAAAGCAACTAATGCGTCGTTTGTCGAGATATATTCCATGCGAAGAACAGGTGCAGGAGCGGTAAATCGCATAAAGAGAGAGCCGGGCAGATAACTCTGCGACGATTTCCGGTTCATACTTTGGAACGGTTCATACTTTGGAACGTTACAGGCCACACCTCGGGCGCGTGATGCTGAAAGTCCACACAGCTTCAGTCCACTCACAAACCTGGAGTGCACACATACATACATATCAAAATGACTTTATTCATCTTAGGGAGTACATTCATTGTACACATGAAGAACACATTACATATTGCAACTCATACAGCCAATGAGGCCGGGGAAGAAGATTGCAAACAATAAGCTGTCACGTGACGTCAAGTCCACTTCTCAGGTGGTGTTCTCAGCACTGTGGGCCGTCCTGGTGCTTGTCACAGCGCTCCTGCACATTGCTATCAGCGGTCTCGGCGCCATTTTGGACTTCTCGTAAGTTCAAACCTGACAGCGCAGTTCAGTGAACAACTGAACATTTGAGTGCCGACCTCGATGTCGTGTTTTTTCATGATCAACAAGAGGAGGGTGACCACAGAAGTGTGGCGACACGTTGAAGTAAAGGTAAGCTTTCGGAACCAGGGCTCTGATGCATTCAACATACAGCTTTGATAAATTAATGCTGTTTATGGCTTACATTTTCTTTGGATGGGTTTCTAGTATCCCAAAATACAGCGTTTTCTGTGCGAACCTTAGACAGATCCGCCATTTAATTGTGCAAAATAGTTGGCAACTACAGATTTAGTCCACCTCTTGATGTGGTCGAAATATCGTCGTCAACTACCATCGAAATGACCGACAGTCAGGTTTTATGCATTGCAGACTCTGACATTTAGTTGACAACTAAAGTTTTAGTCGGCTTTCATGCATCAGAGCCCAAGCTCCATCTTCAGGCATAGTGCTTGACTCCGAAACCTTGCCGTTACTAACATTCGCTAACAATAATAGTTGAAGCGATTAATAATAAAGGGCTTTGTTTCCCGCTAAAACATAAACGCAATGTTCATCTGAGTCTGCTCAATGTTTGGTCAGTGCACGTTTTCGCACTTCGGCCGATGATATGGAGTTAGCATTTGGGTATCCTCAAAAGTTGCTTCGCTGTCCATCAACAGAGGGGATGGCTGATCTGAAGTTTTTCTTCCTGTTCTAATGGAAAGTTTTCCGTGAATGATACAGAATTCGTGTTCTTGTTTTTGTTGTCCTCCTCCTGCTCCTCCTCCTCCTGCTCCTGCTGCTCCTCCTCCTGCTCCTGCTCCTCCTCCTCCTCCTCCTCCTCCTCCTCCTCCTCCTCCTCCTCCTCCTCCTCCTCCTCCTCCTCCTCTTCCTGCTCCTCCTCCTCCTCCTGCTCCTGCTGCTGCTGCTGCTCCTCCTCCTCCTGCTCTTCCTCCTCCTCCTGCTCCTGCTGCTGCTCCTGCTGCTGCTGCTGCTGCTGCTGCTCCTCCTCCTCCTCCTCCTTCGTCGTCTTCTTTTTCTTTGTCGTCGTCTTCCTCTTCGTCGTCTTCTTCCTCGTCGTCTTCTACTTCGTCGTCTTCTTCTTCGTCTTCTTCTTCTCCTTCGTCGTCGTCGTCGTCTTCTGATTGCTTATTTTTTTCACAACCTGAAATTGACTTGTTCAAATAAAATATTTGAGAGCTGCTATGTAGAACATATTCCCTTATTAAAATCTGTGTCGATTTTAAAATGTCAATGCTACTTTTTTCATGTACAATTATCCAATGTAATCACGTATGTAATCACCTAAACTCACCTCATTTGGTTTTGTCCAAGGCACTAGATTATATTTTTTTAAATGTTTGTAATACAGTGCAATGATTACTATGAAATTAGGGTATTCATGCCATACATCGTTACTACATTTAAAAGACATTTATGTTGTTTAAGTGTGTTTTCATTTCCAATATTCAGCCTAAATCACCACGCTAGTCAAATAAGATTAATTTTAGAAACTGAAATGTTATTCAAACTCTCTCTCTCTCTCTCTCTCTCTCTCTCTCTCTCTCTCTCTCTCTCTCTCTCTCTCTCTCTCTCTCTCTTCCCCATCCCCCGCCCCCACTCTCTCTCTGAACCAATTTCAACGACATTTAACAAGATCATATTAGGCCAAAAAAAAGTTGTAGTTACGGAAACATATCCTGGTTTTTTTTTAAGGAGGCCATGTTGAGACTGCACACGTGTGTGTGTGTGTGTGTGTGTGTGTGTGTGTGTGTGTGTGTACGCGCGCGCGTGTGCGTGTGTGTTTGTGTGTGTGTGTGTAAATGTGTATTTCAATAAGAATCATATATACAGTAGATTCGACTGAACAGGAATGACATTTTCTCTTTTGCTGAAAACACTTTTGTGAAAACTTAGATAGTGCTCTTTGGGAAGAAATGACAGCGTGCAGTTTGCTGTTTACCTTCCTTTATTTTCACGATTGAAAAAAGTTAAGAGTCGGCAGAAAAGAATAGAATAGGTCGAGTTACCGTGACTACAAATTTTGTTTTTGTTTTTGGCCTTATCAGGGCAAAGGGATCTCATAGGCGTTAGTGCATTTTCTTTTCCTCAAGTGATGGACAGTTAAAATCCATATACTGTTAGCTAAGAATTTTACACTTTTGCGTCACTGTATAAAAATTATTTTTTGCATTTTGGTGTTGGACTTGAAGAAGCCCCTGTTGGAAAATGGTGGATGCACGGAAACGAGAAATACTGCCAGGGCTTATAATGGAAAATTGTATCTTATCTTGCGTTTGATTTCATTTTTGTCATCACAACATTTGGAAAATAAAGCTGTTGTCGAGTTTTGTACATTTTCATTATTGATACCTTCTCCCCTTCTTTTAACCACTTTTTTTACCTATTGAGTATATGCATATGTGAGTGTTAGTGTTTGTGTGTGTGTGTGTGTGTGGGGGGGGGGGGGGGGTAGGGATTGGGGTGGGTTGGGGAGGGGGGGATTAAATAAACATTTAGCTGGCTAGCTCTCTAGAATTATTTTTTCTCCTCTTCTTTTTGCATGATTACACCGCTATGGCGTTTGTTGGTTCCATCATCACTCATTAATTTCATAGCACTTTTTTCACCTGTCTGTCCTTCCTTGCCTTGAATGGTAGGCAGTATGAGGATGGGTTAGTAATTTCATGTCAATAAACCATCCTGAACCCAGGAATTAGAGGCCAATCCGAAAAATAGCCCTAGAACAAATACTAAGGGGGCTGTTTATGACGGTGAGTGTCTCTGCGTGCACCCAATTTGCATTTGTGCTCGATAGTTGCGGAATAAAAACCATCGTTTCTTCACATTTTCTTGGAGTTGATGACATTCAGAGTGCCCGCAAAGACAGTACACAGAAAAATGCGGAACACTTTCAGAGTCTCCACGTAAAAAAATAGGATGCTAAAGAGTTGTGTCCCTCGCATTCGCGTGGGTCATTTAGGTGGCGTCTTGAAACAAAGCTTACTATGCACACGTCTCTCCTCCTCCTCGCCTCGCCGCCTCCTCCTTTCCTCTTCCTCGCCTCCTCCTTCTCGCCTCACCAGCTCCTCCTCGCCTCACCACCTCCTCCTTTCCTCTTCCTCGCCTCCTCCTTCTCGCCTCATCACCTCCTTTCCTCTTCCTCGCCTCCTCCTCCTCGCCTCACCACCTCCTACTTTCCTCTTCCTCGCCTCCTCCTTCTCACCTCACCACCTCCTTCTTTCCTCTTCTTCGCCTCCTCCATCTCGCCTCACCAGCTCCTCCTCGCCTCACCGCCTCCTCCTTTCCTCTTCCTCGCCTCCTCCTTCTCGCCTCACTAGCTCCTCCTCGCCTCACCGCCTCCTCCTTTCCTCTTCCTCGCCTCCTCCTTCTCGCCTCACCAGCTCCTCCTCGCCTCACCACCTCCTCCTTTCCTCTTCCTCGCCTCCTCCTTTTCTCCTCATCACCTCCTTTCCTCTTCCTCGCCTCCTCCTTTTCTCCTCATCACCTCCTTTCCTCTTCCTCGCCTCATCCTCCTCGCCTCACCACCTCCTACTTTCCTCTTCCTCGCCTCCTCCTTCTCACCTCACCACCTCCTTCTTTTCTCTTCCTCGCCTCCTCCTTCTCGCCTCACCAGCTCCTTCTTTTCTCTTCCTCGCCTCCTCCTTCTCACCTCACCACCTCCTTCTTTTCTCTTCCTCGCCTCCTCCTTCTCGCCTCACCAGCTCCTCTTCGCCTCACCACCTCCTCCTTTCCTCTTCTTCGCCTCCTTCTCGCCTCACCACCTCCTCCTTTCCTCTTCCTCGCCTCCTCCTCCTCGCCTCACCACCTCCTCCTTTCCTCTTCCTCGCCTCCTCCTTCTCGCCTCACCAGCTCCTCCTCGCCTCACCAGCTCCTCCTTTCCTCTTCCTCGCCTCCTCCTTCTCGCCTCACCAGCTCCTCCTCGCCTCACCACCTCCTCCTTTCCTCTTCTTCGCCTCCTCCTTCTCGCCTCACCACCTCCTCCTTTCCTCTCCCTCGCCTCCTCCTCCTCGCCTCACCACCTCCTCCTTTCCTCTTCCTCGCCTCCTCCTTTTCTCCTCACCACCTCCTCCTTTCCTCTTCCTCGCCTCCTCCTTCTCACCTCACCACCTCCTCCTTTCCTCTTCCTCGCCTCCTCCTTCTCACCTCACCACCTCCTCCTTTCCTCTTCCTCGCCTCCTCCTTCTCGCCTCACCAGCTCCTCCTCGCCTCACCACCTCCTCCTTTCCTCTTCCTCGCCTCCTCCTTTTCTCCTCACCACCTCCTCCTTTCCTCTTCCTCGCCTCACCACCTCCTCCTTTCCTCTTCCTCGCCTCCTCCTCGCATCACCACCTCCTTTCCCCTTCCTCGTCTCCTCACCTCCTCCTTTCCTCTTCCTCGCCTCCTCCTCCTCGCCTCACCACCTTCTCCTTTCCTCTTCCTCGCCTCACCACCTCCTCATTTCCCCTTCCTCGCCTCACCACCTTCCCCTTTCCCCTTCCTCGCCTCCTCCTCCTCGCCTCACCACCTCCTCCTTTCCTCTTCCTCGCCTCACCACCTCCTCATTTCCCCTTCCTCGCCTCACCACCTTCCCCTTTCCCCTTCCTCGCCTCCTCCTCCTCGCCTCACCACCTTCTCCTTTCCTCTTCCTCGCCTCACCACCTCCTCATTTCCCCTTCCTCGCCTCACCACCTTCCCCTTTCCCCTTCCTCGCCTCCTCCTCCTCGCCTCACCACCTCCTCCTTTCCCCTTCCTCGCCTCCTCCTCGCCTCACCTGCTTCTCATTTTCCTCTCCACCTTTCCTCTACTTCTTCTTCTCCTCTTCCTGTCCCATCTCTTCCCTCTCGTCTCACCTCCTACTCCTTTTCCTCTCCTCTACTTCCTTGTTCTCCTCCATTACTTCCTCCACCTCCTTTCTGTCCTCCCTCCACCTTCCCTCTCCTCCTAGTCCTTCTCCATTGCCTCCTCCTCCCCAGCCTCATTCTCCTGAGCCTTTTCCTTCCTCACCTCCCTTCCCTCCTACACATCGTTCTTGCTCCCCCTCCCTCTCCTCCTCCTACCTCTTCTCCCTTCCCTCCACCTCCTCCGCAGCCTTCTCCTTCCTTACCTCCATTCACTCCTCCGCCTCCTTTCTGATCCCTCTCCCTTTTTTCCTCCTCTTCAGCCTCCTCCCTTTCCTGCTCGCACAAAGGCAAATAGCACATACAGTGAAGGGATAACAAACGCCATTTTGGATATCGTTTACTTGACTTTTTAACTGGTCTCCATGTTTGACGAGGACACGACAAGAGAGTCTTCGTTGTTGTCGCTTCACATCGCAATGCGAGAAGCTGTCCCAGTCAGTGCCACCTCACGTACTCTGCAACAGCTGCTGGGACAGTGGACTCGAAGGGAATGTTGTTCTGCAGGACGGCGGTAGCAGCGAGACTCTTCAGGGACACCGGAAGGCACTGTCTAAGAATGTTTTGAACAGTGGGCGAAGCAGCGCTATCCATGGGAGTTAATCCGTGCCTGTTCTGGACATTAACCAGCGCGCCGGCGTGTATCAAGCTCCAAGTGATACTGGTCAAGGTCTCTCGGCTGTCGTCTGTTTCTTGACAGCTAGCTATGACGTGGAGAGGTCTGTCACCATCCGCATCTTTGGCGTTCGCCTCGTCTCCGCACGCGAGCAGGAGGCTCACCAGAGAGGCGTAGGGCAAGGCGTTTGCGTTCCTCAAGCGATGGTCTCTGTGCCAATACTCCTCCACCGCCTCGTGCAGAACGGAGCGGCCCCCAAAGAGGAGAGGGCGAAAACTGAGGAAGAGTTGGGTCAGCTGAACAAGCAGGTTTTTCTCTTCGTCCCTCTGAGCTACCTTGAGTCCGATCAAAACGATTTGCATGCACAGGTAGACCAAACCGGCGTGCTTCGGAATTTCAAACTGCTGCATTCTCTCTAGAGTGAGCTCCAGGGCCTGTTGCACGTCTGAGAACAAGGGTGGCACTTCGTTAACCAGCATGGCGCCAAAGACCTCCAGAAACTGGTCCATGTGGGTGTGGAAGATACCCACGGAGAGATCAGTGGCAGTCTTTGCGTACCAGAGCAACAGGGCCACCGCCTCACTGTACCGCCTCCTGCTCTTCAGATGCTCAAAGCACTTGCTGTAGCAACCCACCACCCATCTGTTGTTGAGGCCCAGAATCCTTCCAACGATGGCCAGGCATTCCAGCTGCAGCGTGTCCTGGTCAAAGTTTCGTGTCTCCAGATCTCTCAGGGTTCGACTCTCCTGCAAGTGGCCCCTGAGCGGAAGCGGGGAGAGAGGTTTGGGGACGACGTTGCAAGGGTCTCTGTATCGCTCCGTCATGGCTTTGTGGAGATAGTCCAAGCCTCCATCCATTTCCGTCAAGACCATCATGGCGCCTAATAGTTCCAGGCCGTCGATTTTCTCCTCCAGGGGGATGTCTGGCGACTCGAAGAAGCAGTCCACAGCATCGGGACTGTTCATGATGGCGGCGGTGATGATGGGCGTGTGGCCGTCCTTGTTTCTGGAGACCACCGCCCCTTGCTCTAGGAGGTAGTTCACGACTTCCGCCGCGTTGTCCAGGGCAGCAAAGTGCAGGGCGGTCCAGTCCTCCTCGTTCTTCTTGTTGAGGTCGGCGCCCTTCTCCGCCAGGTAGCGCACGAGCTCCACGTCTCCATTGCAGCACGCTCTCATCAGGCACGTGAACCCGTCGCTGTTGGTCACCTCCAGCTGGGCGCCGTTGTCCAGGAGGAACTTGGCGATGTCCAGCCTGTTCTTCCTGCAGGCCACAATGAGCGCCGTTTCGCCCTCGGAATCGCCGAGATCGACGTCGCATCCCTTGGCCACCAGCAGTTGTATGATGTCCAGGTGGCCACCTAGGGCTGCGGACACGAGGGCGGTGCTGTACCATCGGTTCCTCTGTCCGGGCGCCACCCTGAGGTCAATGTTGACGTCGTAGTCGTTGAGGAGAAGGTGCACTACTTCCACGCGTCCATAGTGAGCCGCGACGGCCAGGGGGGTTCTCTTGTAGAAGCCGAAGCCGTCCCTGGAGAACTGATTGAGCACCTGCTTGACCAGGTCAGGTGGAAGGCCCGACAGTAAAGTCTGGATGACCTCTGCCCTTCCGTCCCTGGCGGCCGTGAAGATGCTCTCCTCCAGTTCTAGAATTTCCTCTGGAGTCAGCTCTGACGACATGAAGCGAGACGGGTAACTGAAAGGAAATGGAGACAGGAAATAGAAAGGAAATGGAGACAGGAAATAGAAAGGAAATTAATAACGGGGAAATGAAATGAACTGGAGGCGGGGAACTGGGTGGAAATGGAGACAGGAAATAGAAAGGAAACGGAGACAGGAAATAGAAAGGAAATTAAAAACGGGGAAATGAAATGAACTGGAGGCGGGGAACTGGGTGGAAATGGAGACAGGAAACTGGAAGGAAACCGAAGTAGGGAACTAGAAAGAAATGGAGAAAGTGTGATGTGCCAGGGACTTTGGCTATGTTGTTTGCTTATTTGCTGACATGGACATACTGAGCAAAGCGATTCTTTACTATAATGTAGATCTACGTCTATCTCATTCTCTGTGTGTGGGTGTATGTGTGTGTTTTTGTGTGTGTGCGTCTGCGCTTGTGTGTGTGTGTGTGGGTGTACGTGTGTGTTTTTGTGTGTGTGCGTCTGCGCTTGTGTGTGTGTGTGTGTGTATGTTTATGTGTGTGTGTGTGTGTGTGTGTATGTGCGTGCTTGTGTGTGTGTGTCTGTTTATGTGTGTGTGTATGCTTGTGTGTGTACGTGCACTCGAGCGTATGCATATCTGATTGTGTTCCCTCCTCGTCGACCATTGCTGATGTACATGTACACAGTGTCGGTCACTGTTAAGTATTTCACTTCTCCCGTCAAATCTCCGTCTGCACACTTAATCTTTACGATATTCTTCATAGAATAACCATACAACATGACCAAAAACTTTGGAATTCTGGTATACTAGCCTCGTTGCAAGCAATGACAATCATTTTGACAAAGAAACAGTTGTGCAAATATTGGCTCATTTCAACAAGGAACAATAGAAAAACACACATCCCTCGGTGCTTCATGACCCCTCATCAGCTGGCAGCCCTGGCTGCTGAGTTTCGGGGCCTGCTCCAGTAGCTCAGCCAGTGGCCTGCTCCAGTAGCTCAGCCATGGGCCTGCTCCAGTAGCTCAGTCAGGGGCCTGCTCCAGTAGCTCAGCCAGGGGCCTGCTCCAGTAGTTGAGACAGGGG
>JAWQFJ010009916.1:0-7500 GCA_034096865.1 Theodoxus fluviatilis | reverse complement strand
TGAGAGAAATGAGCGAGAGACTGACAAGTGTGAGAGCCAGTGGACAAATAGACAGAATGGACAGACAAGATGGACAGAAAGGCAGGCAGGCAAGCAGGCAGACAGACACACACACAGACAGAGGGACGGAAAGACAGAGAGACGGACGGACATAGGAACGGACAGAGGGACGAACAGACAGAGGGACGGAGAGAGGGACGGACGGACAGAGGGACGGACGGACAGAGGGACGGACAGACAGAGGGACAGACGGACAGAGGGACAGAGGGACGGACGGACAGAGGGACGGAAGGACAGAGGGACGGACAGACAGTGGGACGGACACAGGGACGGACAGAGGGACGGACAGACAGATGGACGGACGGACAGAGGGACGCACAGACAAAGGGACGGACGGACAGAGGGACGGACAGACAGAGGGACGGACAGAGGGACGGACAGACAGAGGGACGAACATACAGAGGGACGGACAGAGGGACGGACAGAGAGACGGAGAGAGGGACGGACAGAGGGACGGACAGAGGGACGGACAGACAGAGGGATGGACAGACTGAGGGACGGATGGACAGAGGAACGGACACAGGAACGGACAGGGGGACGGACAGACAGAGGGACGGACAGAGGGACGGACAGAGGGACGGACAGACAGAGGGACGGACAGACTGAGGGACGGATGGACAGAGGAACGGACACAGGAACGGACAGGGGGACGGACGGACAGAGGGACGGACAGACAGAAGGACGGACAGACAGAGGGACAGACAGAGGGACGGACAGAGGGACGGACAGAGGGACGGACAGAGGGACGGACAGACAGAGGGACGGACAGACTGAGGGACGGATGGACAGAGGAACGGACACAGGAACGGACAGGGGGACGGACGGACAGAGGGACGGACAGACAGAAGGACGGACAGACAGAGGGACAGACAGAGGGACGGACAGAGGGACGGACAGACAGAGGGACAGACAGAGGGACCGAGAGAGGGACGGACAGACAGAGGGACGGACAGACAGAGGGAGAGACAGAGGAACGGAGAGAGGGACGGACAGACAGAGGGACGGACAGACAGAAGGACGGACAGACAGAGGGACGGACAGACAGAGGGACGGACAGAGGGACGGACAGACAGAGGGTCGGACGGACAGAGGGACGGACAGACAGAGGGACGGAGAGAGGGACGGAAGACAGAGGGACGGACAGAGGGACGGACAGACAGAGGGTCGGACGGACAGAGGGACGGACAGACAGAGGGTCGGACGGACAGACAGAGGGAAGGACTGACAGAGGGAGAGACAGAGGGAAGGACGGACAGACAGAGGGACGGACAGAGGGACGGACAGACAGAGGGACGGACAGACAGAGGGAAGGACTGACAGAGGGACAGACAGAGGGACGGACAGACAGAAGGACGGACAGACAGAGGGAAGGACAGACAGAGGGACAGACAGAGGGACGGACAGACAGAAGGACGGACAGACAGAGGGAAGGACTGACAGAGGGAGAGACAGAGGGAAGGACTGACAGAGGGACAGACAGAGGGACGGACAGACAGAAGGACGGACAGACAGAGGGAAGGACAGACAGAGGGACAGACAGAGGGACGGACAGACAGAGGGACGGACAGACAGAGGGACGGACAGACAGAGGGACGGACAGAGGGACGGACAGACAGAGGGACAGACAGACAGAGGGACGGAGAGAGGGACGGAAGACAGAGGGACGGACAGACAGAGGGACGGAAGACAGAGGGACGGACAGACAGAGGGACGGAAGACAGTGGGACGGAAGACAGAGGGACGGACAGACAGAGGGACGGACAGAAAGAGGGACGGACAGACAGAGGGACAGACAGAGGGACGGACAGACAGAGGGACGGACAGACAGAGGGTCGGACGGACAGAGGGACGGACAGACAGAGGGACAGACAGAGGGACGGACAGAGGGACGGACAGACAGAGGGACGGACAGACAGAAGGACGGACAGACAGAGGGACGGACAGAGGGACGGACAGACAGAGGGAAGGACGGACAGAGGGACAGACAGAGGGACGGACAGACAGAGGAAAGGACTGACAGAGGGACAGACAGAGGGACGGACACAGGGACGGACAGACAGAGGGACGGACGGACGGACAGAGGGACGGACAGACAGAGGGACAGACAGAGGGACGGAGAGAGGGACGGAAGACAGAAGGACGGACAGAGGGACGGACAGACAGAGGGACGGAAGACAGAGGGAAGGACAGACAGAGGGACGGACAGAAGGACGGACGGACAGAAGGACGCACAGGAGGACGGACGGACAGAGGGACGGACGGACAGAGGGATGGACAGAGAGACGGACAGACAGAGGGTCAGACAGAGGGACGGACAAACAGAGGGACGGACAGAGGGACGGAGAGACATAGGGACGGACAGACAGAGGGACGGACAGAGGGACGGATAGAGGGAAGGACATACAGAGGGATGGAGAGTTCATGATAAAAATCTTCATCTGCTAGCAATATAGCGGGGGCCCGCCATCAGAATGTGCCAAATCAAGTCACGATGTCTCTATTCATTCGTCTCTTACTAATCGCGTAGGGAGACGCGGTGGGTCTATTCTCACCCCCAACCTCCAACTTGGGGGATCTGGGCACGGGACTAACAATCCCAGTCACTGCTGTCACCTGACACAGACACATGCGGTGCAACTCCAAGGAAGATGCAATCACGTCCAGGTAGTAACACAACCACAACTGTCCGGGGAGCATTCTAACCCAGGCTTCATCAAACTGTATTTGTCTTCCATTAAATGAATCATCCAGAGTTCTCCCGTCAGAGGGATTGAACCACGGCACTGCGCCTCGCACATAACCAATCGCCAAAGCTTGCGTCCGTCGTCGTCTCTGTGCTGGAGTTTACAGGCGTAGTTTTTCCACTGTTCAAGACAGTGGTACGTCGCAGGTCAAGAAAACTACTTGCTAATGGCTTTGAAGAGAAGTTTATTCTCTGCCTTCAGGATACGGTCTGACCCGCCGTCTAGGCTAGCCGCTCAACGTCTAAAATCATTCAGGAATTTAAAAAAATCACGTCACCGTCCTGAATGACGTCAAAAACACTGCTCAGTGCGCATGCACTTTAGCGCTAACTAAAATCTACGCAGCCACAAAAACATTCACAACACTTGCACCTGCCTGTCAAAAACACCGGGTTTCAAGGGGGGAGTAGAGATTGCGGAGCTGACTGTACTCGTGCAGGAGGGGAGACTACTGGAGATGGGGCTGCCAGCAGCTGACTGCACTCGTGCAGGAGGGGAGACTACTGGAGATGGGGCTGCCAGCAGCTGACTGCACTCATGCAGGAGGGGAGACTACTTGATATGGGGCTGCCAGCAGCTGACTGCACTGATGCAGGAGGGGAGACTACTGGAGATGGGGCTGCCAGCAGCTGACTGCACTCGTGCAGGAGGGGAGACTACTGGAGATGGGGCTGCCAGCAGCTGACTGCACTCGTGCAGGAGGGGAGACTACTGGATATGGGACTGCCAGCAGCTGACTGCACTCGTGCAGGAGGGGAGACTACTGGATATGGGGCTGCCAGCAGCTGACTGCACTCGTGCAGGAGGGGAGACTACTGGATATGGGGCTGCCAGCAGCTGTTGATCTACATAGCAACTGTTAACATGGTGTTGAGAAAGCTCCTCTGTCCTCCATGCTTTCTTGTGGAGCACAGACCCTCTGTTGCTCGAGTCCTTCAGGTACCTGCGCTATCACTGATTGCCTACATAATGGGGGGGAAGGGGGTGAAGGAAGGGGGTGAAGGAAGGGGGGGAGGGGGGGGGAGGAAGGGGGGGTGGGTGTTAGGCCTGATAACCCTCTTCACCCCAAGTAAAATGTAATTGATACCTTAAATTAACAATAGATTTTAACAGCTTTTTTTCATACAAGTGTTATTTTCTCTTTTGATAACACATTCCTGTCTCATAGAAAATAATATTTTCTGTGAAGCTCAGATACAGGGGATACAAATTCCAAAATACTAGAATAGCTTATAATTAATTAAAACAAGCAGGCCCTCAACCCGAGTTCCCTTCCCAAATCCCTCAGGTATGTTGTCTGCAGCACAACTACACTCTAAATCTCATCAAAGTGGGAGAGGAAAAAAAGTCTTCCCCTTGACCACAGTTCATGTTAATCTACATGGTCTAGGGCATAATACCTCATTCGGAAAGGTCTTGGTGGAAATTCTTTTTCTCCAGAAGTTATTTTCTTCATCATGACACCATACATTCTCTCACACCGAAAATAGCTCACCTTTCCTGTGAGGCTCAGATAATGGGCATACGAATGATGAAATACAAGAATAGCTAAGAATCTATTAAAATCTTCAGGTTCTCAACCCCAATCCCATTCCCAAGTCTCTCTTACATGTGCAGGGCAATTATTTTTTTCGGGACACAGCGGGACGTATGGGATGAAGAGAATCAAAGGCTGAGGATATGAGACATATCTGCCTGAAGAGAAGCAGTGAGAAGAACGCTATCTTCCCCAAGTCTTCGTGTTTTGATTGTGACCAGGGCCCGTATGCACGTCAGAAGCGGTTAGCATAAACGCGTTTAGAGCTACACGGGCCCTAACCGCGTATAAGTCCTAACCGGATTTGGTATGCACGACGCGCTAAACGGAGACGTATAGCTAAACGCCAAATAAAAGGTAAGTTATTTATAGATACTGGGGAAACAAGTTTCAAGTTCAAGTTCAAGTTTGGGTGCCGTATTCAGGCACAATTTATTTCATAACCCTAGGGGGCATTTAGAAAAGAAACATACATGAATTCATCATCATCGGTTCTAAGGCACATATTCAGTTGTTCCCAGAAACCAACATCTCCATTTCGGGAGTCGAGGTACCCTCGTCAAGATGTGTGACTTATCTTGGCGTAAAGATCGATGAGCATTTTTCTATGGGGCCACACGTAAGCAGAACGATCTCTTCCTCCTACTGGCAGCTCCGACGTATCTCAAGTATCAGACAATGCCTGACTGAAAAATCGGCCACAACTCTTGTATTGACGTTGGTGATGTCTAATCTTGATTACTGTAATAGCCTTCTGCTAGGTGAAACCCAAGAATATCTCCGAAGACTTCAACAGGTGCAGAACATCGCAGCACGTGTAGTGAAACGTCCACCTAGTCGTTCTCACATAACACCCATCCTTCGAGAGCCACACTGGCTGCCTGTCCACCAACGTATTGTGTTCAAAACACTGTGTCATGTGTTCAAGTGCGTCAATGGTTTGGCCTCGCTGTATCTGGTTGAGCTCCTCAAGACTTATAAGCCTGTGAGGGATCTCAGATCTTCGGCGCAGTCATTACTCCATGTGCCACGCTACAATACCAAGAGATCTGGGGAGAGAGCATTCTCGTATGCTGGACCAAAACTCTGGAACGATATCCCAGACAGACTGAGGAAATCTCCTTCAATACAGACTTTCAAGTCACAGCTAAAAACTCTTTTATTCAAAGCGTGAACGTGTTGAGCGCCTTGAGCATGCCTTTGGGTGTGAGATTGGCGCTATATAAGAGCCAAAATACATACATACATACATACAACAAATAAAGGCAAAGAGAAAAAGAAAGAAAACATCAAACAAGGGACAAATTAAAAAAATCAATATCAAATGCATATATACAAAATAATAATAACTGGCTTCTCCGCTAATTCGCCAAACTTTTGCAAATAAAACTTATAAGAACAACTAACTTTGACAATAGTTTCTTTTTACTGCTACCTAACAGTTGCTTAAACTTGAAACTATTCGGTCTTCTACAGAAATACAGTGGCAACAATTTACATCTGATATCTCAAAAAAAATTCACAGACAAACACATAGTGAAACTCGTGACCAATATCAGCTGAATTGCATTTAGTGCAAATGCGTTGACATCTTGGAACATTAACAAAGCGTTCTTTTTGTACAGGAAGATTATTGTTCAAAGTTCTATACTTCATAAGTGAGACACATTGGTTATATGGTAAAATACTAATATATTGTTCACATGAAAATATATCTTTATACATTCTATAGTTACAAAAACTGGTTTTAGTATCAACCTCAGTAAACCATTCTTATATGTACTGGTCATACAAACATCTTCTTACTCTATCTTTGAACCAAGAAGCTAAACATTGTAAATTCCCTTGCATATACCAGAATCCAGATAAACCTAAGTTATCCAAAGTTGTTTTAACTGCGGTTATATACTCAGAGTACAGCATATTTAATGAAAAAAGTTTATAAGAAAACCAATATGCAATACGTGAAAACTTTTTTCTGTTCTCCGGGTTTACTAGTTTGTACCAGAAACACAATAATCTACTTTTTGCAATAACGTCTAATGGGAATTTTCCGATCTCACCAAAAACCATAGCACTGGGAGTTGACTTTCTCAATTTAAACAAAATTTTATAATAACGAAGCTGTAACTTAATTGCAAGTTCGCATGAACCAAACCCCCACACCTCCGAACCATACAGTAAAATTGGAGCAATCATCTTATCGAACAAATCCAATTGTATGTCCAATGGGAGTGACAGTTTTCTACAAGTTTGTGACAATGAAAACATGGCTCTTGATGCACGGTCATAAAAAATTTTAGTGCCCCAGAAAATGTATTGTCATAATTTATTCTTAATCCTAGGTACATAACATCAAACACAACCTCCACCGGCTCGCCGTTATACAAGAAAATTGGCTTATTTCTATTTTTCCCCCTATAAAAAAATATTATTTTCGTCTTGTTTATATTGACATGAAGTTGCCAGGTATTGCAGTATTCATACATCTGATTTAACAGAGTTTGCAAACCTGTTGCAGATTCCGAACATATCACAGTGTCATCCGCATACAATAACAAAACATTTGAAACAAAGCATTCACATCAGATTCATCCATGTTAGTCATACTAGCCTCATTAGACATACTGTTCAACCCAATATCGTTCTGTAGTAAACAAGACTTTAAATCGTTAAAAAACAATGCAAAAAGCAAGGGAGAAAAATTTTATCCTTGTCTGTCTCCACACAAACTTGGGAAATAACCAGAATAAGAATTATTTACTATAACACACGACTTGGCTTTATGATACTATTTTTTACAACTTTCAAAAAAATACCATTGGCATCAGAATTTAGTATTTTACCCCACAGAAAAGCTCGTCTTACTTTATCAAAAGCTTTCTCATAATCTATAAAGGCACAATAAAGACGCTTTCTTTTATGCAGGAAAAAACCCAAAACACTGTGCAAGGTGAAAATATGATCATTTGTTGAGAACCCTGAACGGAAACCTGTCTGCTCCTGGCCTATCTTACTATTGCTCTCAAGAAAACTAGATAATCTCGAGTTTAGCACAGAGGTAAACAATTTACCGAAACAACTAAGAACAGTGATACCCCTATAACTTGATGGATCTTCGGGCGAACCTTTATTCTTATATATTGGAATAATTTCACC
>JAWQFJ010009913.1:0-19119 GCA_034096865.1 Theodoxus fluviatilis | reverse complement strand
TGCAAAGTTTTAGGGGTAAACAGGTCTGTGCAATAAGCACCAAAAATACCTGACTTCACCGCCAATGTCTCTGTAAGATCATGAGCTTATGAGAGGAGAGGATTCCCAATTCAGAAGTGCTGCAGTGAAGAGAGGTCTGGTGTACTGAGGCATTCATAATGATGGCCCACCTTGGGTGGGGCATGTCATAAGGATGAATATGTGCTGTTGCAGAGTTATCGTTGAGCTGGAGGAATAAAGATATTGGGAGGCCCAGTCAAGTGCTTCAAGAATGGCCTCAAACCTGAAAGCCCTGGTATGCCTCCAAAGAGCTTGGAGATCCTGCTTGAGATCACACGGAAGTTTGCTCTTTTGAAATGAGCTGTCTTGGTGGCTTGAAGAAAGAAATTCTCTTCCACAGAGTGAGTTGCAAACCCAGTTGCACCTGTTTCTTGCTCTATATGTGGACATCACAACCAGTGGCTCCACTCACAACTGCGACGCTAATGACATCAAAGACCGTGTGTTGGTGATACTTGGTCTTTGATGACATTTTAATTGGACATGATGACGGATGTCTACCCATGACGAGGTAAAACATGGTAGAAAAGCTTTATTTTGGTGGGTGCTGTGAATATCCAGCCAACCCCACCATTTCAAAGTTGTTGGAAAATAAACTGTCGCCATCTCCTGCTTGCTGTTCAGGAGCTCAGGAATTGCATGAAGGATACAATAATGACCTTTATTCAGTTTATTTTATTTAAGTTTGTTTTGGAGGACTTTCACTCCCAGTGGTCACAGACCTGTGCCCAGTGTGTGCCTCACAGACCAGTGCCCAGTGTGTGCCTCACAGACCAGTGCCCAGTGTGTGCCTCACAGACCTGTGCCCAGTGTGTGCCTCACAGACCAGTGCCCAGTGTGTGCCTCACAGACCAGTGCCCAGTGTGTGCCTCACAGACCTGTGCCCAGTGTGTGCCTCACAGACCAGTGCCCAGTGTGTGCCTCACACACCAGTGCCCAGTGTGTGCCTCACAGACCTGTGCCCAGTGTGTGCCTCACAGACCAGTGCCCAGTGTGTGCCTCACAGACCAGTGCCCAGTGTGTGCCTCACAGACCAGTGCCCAGTGTGTGCCTCACAGACCAGTGCCCAGTGTGTGCCTCACAGACCAGTGCCCAGTGTGTGCCTCACAGACCAGTGCCCAGTGTGTGCCTCACAGACCAGTGCCCAGTGTGTGCCTCACAGACCAGTGCCCAGTGTGTGCCTCACAGACCTGTGCCCAGTGTGTGCCTCACAGACCAGTGCCCAGTGTGTGCCTCACAGACCAGTGCCCAGTGTGTGCCTATCATTGTGCTGTGCCCAGTGTGTGCCTCACATTGTGCTGTCACCCAGGGATTGCTTGCTGGGCCTCCACTGGATTGGCTGCTGTCACATCACATGACCAGTGCCCAGTGTGTGCCTCACAGACCAGTGCCCAGTGTGTGCCTCACAGACCAGTGCCCAGTGTGTGCCTCACAGACCTGTGCCCAGTGTGTGCCTCACAGACCAGTGCCCAGTGTGTGCCTCACAGACCAGTGCCCAGTGTGTGCCTCACAGACCAGTGCCCAGTGTGTGCCTCACAGACCAGTGCCCAGTGTGTGCCTCACATTGTGCTGTCACCCAGGGATTGCTTTCTGGGCCTCCACTGGATGGCTGCTGTCACATCACATGACAAGTGCCCAGTGTGTGCCTCACATTGTGCTGTCACCCAGGGATTGCTTTCTGGGCCTCCACTGGATTGGCTGCTGTCACATCACATGACAAGTGCCCAGTGTGTGCCTCACATTGTGCTGTCACCCAGGGATTGCTTTCTGGGCCTCCACTGGATGGCTGCTGTCACATCACATGACCAGTGCCCAGTGTGTGCCTCACATTGTGCTGTCACCCAGGGATTGCTTTCTGGGCCTCCACTGGATTGGCTGCTGTCACATCACATGACCAGTGCCCAGTGTGTGCCTCACATTGTGCTGTCACCCAGGGATTGCTTTCTGGGCCTCCACTGGATGGCTGGCTTGGCTGCTGTCACATCACATGACAAGAGAAGCAAGACCAAAGAGACTGCCTAGGCTGATGTGCCATGCTGAAAAAGCAAGGCATGTGGTATAAACCGCCAGCAGGTGTGCTTACTGTGGCCAAGTCTGACATTCTAATGGTCCTATGCTATACCAACTGATGCCAAGTCGGCACAAATCCTCTCCTTACAGGAGCATGTCCACATTCATTGATGCATGCCACTGTCCTGCATTTTCATGATGCTGATACTGGCAACACGTGTTGGCAATGTAGATAGAGAGATGACGTTCATATGAAGTATCCATACCCAATAAGAGGCTACAACATGGTTCCTCCAGGAATAGCTGCCAGCGCCAAGTGGAAGAGGGAGTGGGTCTCATCAGAGGTAGGTTGATGACCCTCTCGCCAGCTATTATGCACGTTGTGAGGGAGAATAGTCTCTGTTGTCTGCAGGCAGCCTTCAGTTGTGTCAAGTGATGGAAAGCCCAAGAAATTGTGCATTTTATAATTTGATATCTTCAAAATCCATTCAATATCTGCCCACCATTAACGTCCAGCATATTCAGGTGAATACAAAGGTGCTGTCCACACAGTCTTGAAAATGGGAGAAGTTCTTGCAGAAAACTGAAAATAGATACAAGGGCCGTTCAGAAAGTTCTGAGCCTCTGCACATTGCCCTACTGCAGTCCTTTTGGACCTTCTGTATCATTATCTGTACTTTGTTTTAATGTAGCTTCTACACATTTAGTTCTTGTGCAATCAACTTTTATTTATATATATATATATATATATTATATATATAAGAGAAACGAGTTGCTTACTTCTGCATTGGCATAAAACTGATTTCTATGCCATCCTGTTTCTGCACTACGAAGAAAAATGAAACTTAATCTAACAAAATGTTATGTAATGGTTTAAATGACCAGATTCTATCAAATGCCACAATGAAGAACTCGGCCGTGGCCGACAAAGTCTTGAAGATAAACTTCAGAAACGACCAATGCTGTTCG
Source organism: Theodoxus fluviatilis (assembly GCA_034096865.1). Classification (NCBI taxonomy): domain Eukaryota; kingdom Metazoa; phylum Mollusca; class Gastropoda; order Cycloneritida; family Neritidae; genus Theodoxus; species Theodoxus fluviatilis. The sequence goes on along the minus strand of JAWQFJ010009913.1, from coordinate 16,080 downwards.
AAACATCTTGTATCAAGAGAAGTAGCAGCTTCTTTGCATCGGGTCAGGAGATTTCTACACCATCCTGCACCAACGCCCAAATGTGAAGAAGCTTGCTTCCAGAGGGAGCCCTGTCAAGCTGACTGAGAGCTGAAAAAGGCTCGAGTCGGTTGGTGCCGCCTCATACTGCGAAGATTTGCATCCTGTACCACAAGGCGCACCAGGCACGTCCTGACGAGAGCTGAAACCCGGATTTACCAGTGCAATCCAGAAAACACGCTAGTCCATGGTCAGGACATTCAGCGACGAGGAACATTTGTACCAAAGCGCCGATCTCGCGGCGTTGGCAAGCAAATGGTGGCCTGTTTTTTCATAGACATGTGACATTGGTGCCACTGGAGGGGAATCGCCCACTCAATGTTGAGTGGTGCACTACCATTTGCCTGCCTTGGATCTTTGAAGTTGTTTTGTGGAAGCGCCCACGGTATTAAAAAAAGCAAGGAATTTTGCTGCATCATGACAATGCCAATACACACACTTACACAGCTGAAACATTGGAGTTTCTGATGGACTTGACGTGGTGACTCGCCCTGCCTACAGTCGGGACCGAGCTTCCTGCGACTTTTTCTTGTTCCCTAAGTACAAGGGAGAGTGTCAGGGTCGCACTTGGACAGCACTGAAGATGCCCTTCAGGAGGTCGGCATCATTACTGGAGACCTCCAAGAAAAGCACAGAGCCGAGTGTTTCAAAAGCTGGTTCCACCAGTCGAGTGCTTGCATCAAGGCCAAGGGGTAATGCATTACTTTGACCAAAGGCGCTTTCATTCGTTTTGCCTGCCAACAACTTGCTTGGGCTAGACTTTGTGAGTGGCCTTCGTGTTTGCAGTTTGTAGAATGGAAGTGGAAGAGATTAAAAAGAAAGGCAATGTACGTACTGCACGTGATGGAGAATGGCGCACTGGACAACCTGCCACTTCAGTTCCAGCTTTTCAGGTAGAGCTAATTGCTGTTGATGCTGTAGGGTAAAGGGGGTGGGGGGGTTTAGATGGCAGAGGTCTGGTGTCTGCTTTTTCGCAATGGGTTTTGGTCAAGATGAGGTCAAAGCGACTGCCAGAGCCTGAAGAATGAATGAATGAGGCTTTACTATCGGCCTTTGTAGGCTGTGTAAGTCAACTTCTCAAGAAATTCACAAAAGCTGTAAGAGTAAGCCAAGCTTTGATTTCCCTTGGTTATTCGCCTCCTGCGAACTGCGTAGAGAGACTCGATGGGTCCATTCTTACTTCAACACCCACAGTGGCATTGCTAATGGTAAGGACGTACATGGCAAGAAAGAAATCAGATTTCTCCCGCCCTAGGGATTGAACCACGGCACTTCACTAAACACTCATTCAAACGCCAAAGCTTGCTCGTCTACATCAGCCTGTCAAAAGACAGGGTTTTAATGGACGAGTAGAAGTTGGAGAGCTGACTATGCACTCATGTAGGAGAGGGGTCTACTGGATACGAGGCTGCCAGTAGCTAAAATCGTCCTTTAAAAAAGGAGCATCCTGAACCTTCCATCATGATTACGATAAGGACGTACATGTACAGTTTGGGGGTTAGGTTGCGTGAGCTGGTCTCTGGTCAGTTGCACTGACGACTAGAAATGAATCTGGCACAAGAGCAGTTGTAGAACATTATAGGCATTTACTCTGTTTATGTTGAAACGTTTGTCACAACGATAGTGAGCAGGCTGAGAGTGATTCATGGGAAAATACTTACACGCAGTTTACATGTTACACTGCAGTATCGTGTCTTTGCAACCGAATGCAATACATTTTCTTCTTAAAATAACGATGTGAGATTAGTCCAAAGAAAACGAAGCAATGCAAAGAGTAAATGCAGGCTACATACCAAGCAGAGAATTCATGGAAAACCACCGATCCAGTCAGCCTGGCTGTTCACAGGAAGCTGCGAAGGTCAGTGAATCAGAAGAAGAAATACTAAGTCCTCGTCAGCCTCTGCTTCATATGACTTAAAACATCGAATAATTCCAGAGGATCTTAATCGTCGATTTCTTGAGGGAAAACTTGATAAGTTTAAGTCAGTAATTGAGTAGAATTGTTCTTGCAGTCCCCCTGTGGGTTGGGTGTCAGAATAGACCCCCTGTGGGTTGGGTGTCAGAATAGACCCCCTGTGGGTTGGGTGTCAGAATAGACCCCCTGTGGGTTGGGTGTCAGAATAGACCCCCTGTGGGTTGGGTGTCAGAATAGACCCCTGTGGGTTGGGTGTCAGAATAGACCCCCTGTGGGTTGGGTGTCAGAATAGACCCCCTGTGGGTTGGGTGTCAGAATAGACCCCCTGTGGGTTGGGTGTCAGAATAGACCCCCTGTGGGTTGGGTGTCAGAATAGACCCTCTGTGGGTTGGGTGTCAGAATAGACCCCCTGTGGGTTGGGTGTCAGAATAGACCCCCTGTGGGTTGGGTGTCAGAATAGACCCCCTGTGGGTTGGGTGTCAGAATAGACCCCCTGTGGGTTGGGTGTCAGAGTAGACCTCCCGTGTCTCCCTGCGCGATTCGTAAGGGACGAATAACTAGGGACACCGTGACTTGATTTGCGGATACTCTATTCTATTTTAGTTATGTTCGTGCTTAATGGCCGTACATAGCCTACAAAGGCTGATAGGCCGTAAAACTCCATCCATCCACCCATCTCGCAATTGAAATCGAAGTAGATGGGGCTTGACAATAATGACTCACCAGGAGTAACTGTACGTTTGGTCAGAGAGAGAGAGAGAGAGGGGGGGGGAGAGAGAGAGAGAGAGAGAGAGAGAGAGAGAGAGAGAGAGAGAGAGAGAGAGAGAGAGAGAGAGAGAGAGAGAGAGAGAGAGAGAGAGAGAGAGAGAGAGAGAGTAAATCATCACCCATAACAATTAACATTACTTCACACATTCTGAACACAGTCTCAGCCACTCTAAATGTACTTCACATAATCAAAAGGAAACGCATTCGTGAGAGAGACAGACGGACAGAGAGAGACAGACGGACAGAGAGAGAGACAGACGGACAGAGAGAGACAGACGGACAGAGAGAGACAGACGGACAGAGAGAGAGACAGACGGACAGAGAGAGACAGAAGGACAGAGAGAGACAGACGGACAGAGAGAGACAGACGGACAGAGAGAGACAGACGGACAGAGAGGGTCACCTGAGGATCTGTCCAAAGGCCACGGGCAGCAGGGACTGTTGTGAGGAAGACCCTAAACAACACATGAAAAATCTCATCTTTTCTATGGAATACGGTGAACTTAGTTTGAGGTTTCCAGTGTATTCCAGGGCATGGCGGGTTTCATGTTTTCACTTTCTCGACAGATCCGGCTAGTACCCAAGTGTGAGTTCAATGTCTGCCTCTGTCGTTATCAGGCGATGACGCCGGTTGTCATGGTGTTCGGCAGGAGTTGGCTCCTTCCAATCAAGCTGGGATTGAAAATTTTTCTTCCTGTAAAAGTGATTATCTGCGAGATTATCACGACAAAGAAAAGGCATGATTGTAGTCTAGCTCTGCCGCCATTTGTAAATCCAAGGAGCTTTGGTGATGGGTGTGCGTGTCGTCAGAATACATGAAAATCGCCATCTGCAAACCAGCCACCAACACTGCTCTCTCGCTGAATGCTTTCCAGGACGTAGTTTTCAAACATTTTAAGTTCAATACTAATGAAGACAACTGGAACAGAAGTTCACTGGACAGGGAAAAGTGCGAAAGGGAACAAGGAGAATAGAAGTGGAAATTTATTTGCTTGTATGTATGTAAGGGTGATGGATATGAGCAATTCTATCTAAGATGAAGGTGGTGATGCTATTGGTGTTGATGATGACAACTATGTAATTTGTGTCCTTTGCATTAATGTCAGTGAGAAAGATTATAGTGATGGCCTTGATGGTAATGATAATGGAGAAATGTAGTAAATATGGTGGTGGTGGTGGTGGTGGTGGTGGTGATGATGAATATAACAAGATTGAGTATGTGACGATACTGATGTTAGTGCTGTTGCTGTTAGTGTTGTCTAAGTATGAAAAATATGTGATTAATGAGGTTTCCATTAAAAACAATGAATAGTGGTGAGATTACTCGTGACAATGATAACAAATATGGGAATTATTATTTTAAAATTCATTTGATGATGGATATAACAAAGATGATTATAATATTAAAGCTGGTGATGGTGCTTGTCTTTTCGCTGCTGCCGTTGCTGTTTCTGACGTTGGCGATGATGACAGTGGCGATGATGACATTGGCGATGATGACGTTGGCGATGATGACATTGGCGATGATGACGTTGGTGATGATGACGTTGGCGATGATGACAGTGGCGATGATGACGTTGGTGTTTGTGTTGTGCAGAGTATTTCTGATGCTGCTCCCACCCATGAAGGTATGAAATCACGATTCATTTATTGTTTATTAATGCGTGCAATATTGCTTATGTTCATCATGAATAAAGTCCTTTTGATATGGATGGACGGGTGGATGGATGTCACGCAGCCTGTTTCCATGACAGATCCACCAGATCAAAGAAGTAGAAATAACACGAAGGATAATGTCCACACAAACGTTTGGGATTCAGCGGTAATGAAACTCCACTTTTCGTGAGAGGAAACGAAAGGCATGTGTTTTTTTGCGGACGACACGATGAGTAAACACATAACTGAAGTTGTTTTGAACCATTGTGAAGCAATGAGCTCTCCCCTCACAAATGAAAAGTTTATGCGCTGTTGGCTCGCTTGGGGGGGGGGGGGGGGGGGGGGGGGGGCTTCATGATTCTTTTCCTCTGTTTTCCTCGTTTTTCGAATGTTACATCCCTGTGAGTTCGGGGTAAGATTTGACCCGCCGCGTCTCCCTACGCGATTCGTAAGAGGCGAATAACTAGGGACACCGTGACTTTGATTTGCGTTTACTCTAAACTGAGTGATTTTCGAGATCAATGGCCTTCCATAGCCTACAAAGGCTGATAGGCCGTAAAACTCCATCCATCGATCCATCCATTGAATGTTACCATGGTTTATTATGCAGAGTAAAAGTGCAGCAGGCGTTTTAATCTAGAGGGCACCGAGGACCATCGATCAACATTGTTTGCCAGCGACGTGGTCGAAGATCATTAAGATTCATTGGAACGAAGCTTGCGATGAAGACCGTTAGAAGCACGCGGTGGCCTGAATGCCTGCCGTCTGCTGCGTAGAATGAAAAGCGTCTGCAAGTAGGGCCAGCTGATCCTGGGATTACTGACGTAAGACTGTCTGGAGAAGGGTCTTAAAGCATGCACCTGTCTCTGAGTGGGTCGTCCCTTTAAGAGAATCGCCAAGAGCCTCGTTAAAGGCGCAGTGATGTTGGTCCCCTACTGCTGAGGGCGATCTGAGGTCGCACGCGTGACCCGAGTCAACAGCTTTTCGTCTGGGCTGAATATTAATTTCAGACAATCCTATAAATGTAAAAATGGAGACATAACCGTTAAAAGTCTCTGTGACGTTGTCCTGAGTATGACTCAAGATATCTGATGTTGAAATGGCCACTGATGTCGTCGTTAGAATTGTTGTGCACATTCTTCCACAAAGACCTGGGTCAAGCTTCTGACCAGGTCGACGAAGTCCTCGTCAGCACTCATTTGGAGTGCATTCAGTCGACTCGCTCCGCAGACATGGCATCCCAGATGCGACGCTGGATTACTTTAGATACCAATAGGTAGGCTGTTATGTCTGCACCACCATCGACCATATGAAGTAACACACAAGTATAGGATACATATATCTCCGTACATCGTGCAGAATTGACCTTCTTGGCCATTCTCATGAGACTGAACGAGTTTTCGTTGACTCGGACACGAGCGCGGGTCCAGGTTTGTTGATACAATCTCGCTGTGTTGCCTTTAAGAAAACAAAGGAGAGTAGAGTAACCTATGGGGTGATCATCTTGTACGCCAGATCACCTGCCGACTCAACCCAACCCTCCCGATGGTTCGCGTCGTCTCGGGTTGCTATGTGCCTGGGATGACGTGTATGCTGCCAGTCTCTGTGGCAATGACCTTCCCGTCGTCACTCTGTCACCCTCAGGAGACCAGCTATCACGAGATCGACTTGTTTGTTTTCCTGCGGTTACCGTTTCCGTAGCGACAGCGTATGCAAGATCATCGAACGAAATAAAAAGTAGTTTGATAAAATTCTGTTAACATCTGCAAAGTTTTAGTCTTATCTTCTAGCAGACATTACTGTTGTAACTAGTCATCTCTGACCCTGATTTGCCTCAGAATGGCTTTAATTTTCCGCGGGGATAAAGAGACGTGAAGCAAAAACGTGTACATTTCGGCAGATTTGGCTTTGTAATGTTCTAAATAAAACTTGACGACTGTCCAATCATTGGCATTGAGTTTACAAATCAAATCCTCCTTCTCATATGGGAGATCTTCGAGAAATGTTTTCATTGATAATCAAAATTTATCTCCGTTTTTTTTCTTCTCGTCCTATCACATGCTGGTGAAATTTGCCTCTGTCCACATTGAATTGTTTAGGCCCTGCATGTAATTGATTTCTTTCCTGGCATCAAGACTTAGCATAACGCTTCTGTTCGTGTGTGAGAGGATCAAGAGACTGGTCCATATTGCAATTGAAAGCCTATAATTTATTTGACCTGTCCAAAAACACGTTGGGTACAGTTGCCCCTGTCCACATTAAACTTGTGGGGCTGTTTGTTGTTGTTGTTTTGGTCGTCTTTGCTCGTCTGACCGACTGTTGTTCTTCCTTTCTTATTTTCTTCACATCATGCGTCCTTTGTGAGTGAGGATTTTTTTTTTTATGCTATGTTTCATTTTCTACAGACGACAAAAAAAAATGTTCATGCTGTATAAAAAATCACACCACGACGACAGTTAAATGTTGACTGTGCTGGCGGGTATTGAAACCCTTCTTTTCGTGCTGTGGCCGATTGTGTGAATCCACCGCTTGCAGATACTTGTATCAGGCCGACTGTTATGTCCTGTACAAGGTACAATCTTACACGACGTGTCTGCCTGCCAGATAGTTGTATCAGGCCGACTGTTATGTCATGTACAAGGTACAATCTTACACGACGTGTCTGCCTGCCAGATAGTTGTATCAGGCCGACTGTTATGTCATGTACAAGGTACAATCTTACACGACGTGTCTGCCTGCCAGATAGTTGTATCAGGCCGACTGTTATGTCGTGTACAAGGTACAATCTTACACGACGTGTCTGCCTGCCAGATAATTGTATCAGGCCGACTGTTATGTCCTGTACAAGGTACAATCTTACACGACGAGTCTGCCTGCGTTCAAACAATGTGCTGAAAGGCTGATAGGCCGTAAAACTCCATCCATCCATCCATCTCCGCCCACACCCACCTCTCTCTCTCTCTCTCTCTCTCTCTCTCTCTCTCTCTCTCTCTCTCACACACACACACACACACACACACACACACATAACACACACAGAAACACACACATACATACATACACAAACACACACACGTACGCAGACACACATACACAAACACACAAACACACACACAAACACACACATACATACACAAACACACACACGTACGCAGACACACACACGTACACAGACACACACACGTGCACAGACACACACACGTGCACAGACACACACACGTACACAGACACACATACACATACAAAGAAAGTCGGCTAAGGCTTCAGGCCCCACTTTCAACGCAATCTTTGATCAAGTGCGTTAGAACTTAGTGCAGGATTCTTTCCATGATCTTTGTCACTAAAATCAAAAACACCCAACAAGGTTTAGATTCTCATCGCTTTTTAAAACAACGACAACAAATGTGACACCACGTATTTAAAGCAACACAACGAATAAAACTAAAATTTCGACTAAAGATATCTTCATCAGAGACATTGAACAAAACGCGAGCCTAATGAATGACGGGAAAAAGCTCTTCAGAGCTCAGAACAGTCAAATTTAGAGGCAAACTTATAATTTGCATATCAGTGCAAAATCCGAAAGATAGGATGGTGCTGGATGAAATCCCATCCACTAATGGGCCACACTAGTGAACGTCCGAGGAAAGTGGTGCGATGTTGATCGTTTAATTTGCAGTGACTCCCACACAGAATGACAACCAAATAGTATGTGCTCACTAGCTGACGTACGCAATCTTGGACGGTTGTTCTGCCCAAAGAATGACAATAAAGTGTGAATACTTGACAAACTGGTGTGCACAATGCGCTTTCATCTGAATTGGGTTACGATAAATATCATATTTGCAGCAGTCGTCAAGGCGATTCGGCCCTGTTTCGAGGATAAACACCCATGTAAAAACGCAGCCAATCAAAAGCCGTGGCACGCCAGCGGAGCGGGGTCCGCACCCCTTTCCTCGGACGAGTCCATTAGTGTGGCCCATTAGTGAAAGGGATTCCCAGATCTGAAAGAACTTTTTTTTTCTTCAGTAGTGGATTAGTTTACATAGTGCAATGCGGGCAGATTGGCTGAGTTGCGTGCAAGCACTAAATTCGGAATGGGTACAAAAGACAGTTGTTGTAAAGTGCTGGAAAATGCGAGATCATTCCAGCTTTGATGCGAGTCACCTCGACTATGCCGTTGCTTAGTTACGTCACGTTGTCAGGGCGGAACTGCGTTTGACGAGTCACGTGACGTCGCTTTCCTGTTGATTCTGGCTAGTTCACTGCATTGTCGTGCATTTTGGAGAAATCTAGAAGCCAGCCAGACCTCAACTAAATGTAGTTTATTAAGCAACCAGCCATGCCTTTAGAATATTACTGTGTTGGTGGGAGGAGTGAACAGTTTTCAAGTTGGGCGCCAAGCTTGTGCTGACTGTGTGAGAGACTTTGAACCCAGAGAATTGTGCTGACGGTGCCAGACTTTGAGTGGGACGAAAATGCGCCAATTTTCTCTTCTTTTCTATTGGTCCAGAGGAAGAGAACTTTTAAGACATTAAGTGGTAAGAAGTTGTGGAGTCAGCAGGCGCCAAACATCCCCTTCTTCCCATTGGTGAATTTCTGAGACTTTCAATCGAGACGTGGAAGAAGATATAAATACAGGCAGCAGTCTGCTAGCGTGGACTGGCGTGTTTGCCCCTCTCCCCGGGAGCACTGAAAGAATACAACATAGTATCAATTAAGACCAGTCTGACCTAGGGGCAAGGACAGGGAATGGCTTCCCTCCTCACCCCACCCCTACAACTAACCGCCTCCAGCCCCCCCCCCCCCTGGATGGAGGAGAAGCGGGCAGCCGCTCGCTGACAAGCTATAACCGGAGCGGAGATGACCATCTCCTGACCCCGCCACCAGACCGGCCGAGAGGAGAGATGAGGCCAGTTCAACCTCCCCTCTGCAGGACCCCACCAATGCCTCCGACGACACCCCTTCGATGCTCCCAAACAACCCCCTTCTGGAGCAGCCACGGGGTCAGCTGCCGTGACCCCCTTTGCCCGGACAACCACAGGGTCATGCTGCCCTGACCCCCTTCAGCACGGACAACCACAGGGTCGCGCCGCTCTGACACCCTTCATCATTCCTCCACAGAACGGACTCAGTGAACTCAGATAAGTTTTTACCATGATATAGAAAAGGCTGGCTGGCTAAAAGAACTAGTATTGAACAAAGAAGTTTTTATTATTATTCATGCACGTTGACTTACTGATCATTGTTCTATCACTTCAAGTATTATTAAAGTCATTTTTGTATTTGACCTCTGCATTCATCTTCTCTGTTGTCTTGTCCAGTCTTGACAGCGAGAAAGGTGAGTGAATGTTGCAAGACAGCCGTGCGGTTACCCCTAGACATCCTCTTCATTAATAACAAGAGCACGGGCTTGTAACACACTGTGAAAGGTATATAAGCGGCATATGTATGTATGTATGTATTTTCATTTTTACTGCGCCATAATCACGATAAACATGCTCATGGCGCGACAAGTCGAAATAAAAAAGTTTTGAGGCCAGTTTTAAATGCGGCCAAGGATGGACTAGCCCTCAGACCCTCAGGAAGTTGGTTCCAGAGTCTCGGTCCAACAACGCTGAAGGAGCGGTCACCGAAGCTCCGTAACCTTGTTTGTGGGACAATCAAGAGTCTTCTTTTTGAGGAACGGAGATTCCTTGTGGGGTTGTGAGGTCTAAGGAGTTCTCCGAGGTAGGTTGGGGCTTCACCAGTTTCACACTTTAACACGATGGAGATATGCGTGAGCGCGTGAGAGAAGACGTGAGAGAGCGCAAAAAGAAGGTAGTTGCTTAGGTTATTGGGTGCTTCGATCAAAATTCATTTCCATCGGCGAAGAACAGGATATTGCAATACCAACTGAAAAGGAACACTCAGCAGAATGTTCGATTGGTTTACCACGCCTACCGGTCTAGAACTTCCAAACCCAGAAAGATGTGAAAAATTGGATTCCTGTAACAGAAGCTGTATGTTCTGATGTGACGGACAAAGACTTGTAAATTTACCGTAGGCTATATTTCGGACTACAAGGCCCTTCTTTTATAAGGAACACCTTCTTTAAAAGCAGCAGCAGCAACAACAACAAAAAGAACAAAAAACAAAACTCTATTTCACCCGTGTATAAGACGCCATAGTTGCTCCTTAAAATGTTCTCTTCTTTTACTTCCACTGATGTTTAGCCTCCATTGGGTGGAGGGTTAGAAAGGACTCACCGCGTTTCCCTATGCGATTCGTACGAGGCGAACAATCTGGGACATCGTAACTTACTTGTGCATGCTTACTTGTAACTATTCTAGTGATTTTTGTGCTCAATTTTTAATGGCCTCACAATTACATAGCCTACACGGTCGATAGGCCGTAAAACCCCATCCACCCAGCCATCCATCCCAGGGGCGGACGAGGGGGGTTGGGTTTCCGGAAACACACACACACACACACACACACACACACACACACACACACACACACACACACACACACACACACACACACCAACAGAAAAATAAAAAAATAAAAAAACTTTTAAAAAACACAATTTTTATTAGTAACAAAATGTGCTGCCTGAAAGTGGTAATGATGACTATCAGAATGCGTCCGATTGGAATATTTTGTAGTGAAAATCCCCCCCCCCCTCTCACGTTTCGGCTGAGGTTCAAGCACAACTAAATGGTCGTTCTCCTGCCTTCCCCCCCCCCCCCCGCCCCCCCCCCCCCCACCCCCCAGTCTCACGTTTCGGCTGAGCTCGAAGCGCTCCAATAGGGTCGTTATTCGGAAACCCCCACCCCCTTCCCCCGCCCCCTTCCCCCGCTTTCACGTTTCGGATGAGCACTGAAAACACCCCCCCACCCCCCCACCCCCCCCCCCCCCACCCCGCTATCACGTTTCGGTTGAGTCCTTTAACCCCACCCCACCCCCGCTCTTTAAAAAGTTTGGAAACCCCCCCCTAAAATGAACTGATCCGCGCCTGCATCCATCCACCCATCCACTGATGTTTCAACCACTTTCGACACCACTCGACATATGGTATCTTCACCAGCACCTGTTTTGGAAACTAACTGCACACGTTCAGTTGTCTACACCATTCACCATTGGCAAGGACTGTTGGTCAAGTCGATGCTAGCGCTGATGCAGGCAAACTGGTTTCGATGTGGCAGTCGTCACTCGTTGACGGATTGCAAACACAACACGTCATTTTCCTGTCGAGACGCGACAATGAAGGTCCCCGACTATACGTAACGAGCGTCGTTGCCATGGTAGTGGTCAATATGGCCGTGCAACACAAAAGGACCAGTAACTCCCGTTGTGTTGACGATATTGGCCCAAATGTATCGTAGTTTAGTGTAAATACATGCTTCCTACGGGTGCCGCTACGAACAGGCCAGGTGTCACGCACGCCAATGAGCCCCAATGGACATTATTCACGAGAGATACTTCCGGTTTTCAAATCGAGGCAGACTGGGCAAACATCATGGCGTCTTCTATGGCCAGCACCAGTACCAGTACATGGAGTGGAAATCTCCTTCATGTGCCTTCATTCTCGCATGGAAATGTTGAAATATGGGCAAGTGATGTTGTTTTTCTTGTTTATAGCTGGGAAACTGCAATGTTTACACCAGGAAGCAAGAGCATTCCATCACTTCGCACGACCTAACATAGTAACAACCTCTACTCATGAGAAACCTATTGTGATTGGTCCAAAAATATAAATCAGCCAATGGTAGAGAGCCATGTATAGAGTCTTGATCACACCGGACATGTTGATGTCGGCATGGCAGACGATGCAAGCCCAGCTGGCAGTAGTCGCTTATCTCGCAGTTTTTACTAAAAATTAAGTATATGATCAGATATAACAAACTATCTGCAAAGACAGCCCATGGTTATATTAGCGTAATAAATTAACATATAGGCTTACTGACCTTATTTCAGAAACACCAGTCATAATGATCAACACTACAGATCGAGATCTACAAGAGAGAACGGTAACCTGTTTTACCTTCGATGTCATGCACAACTCCTTTGATGAACTTTTCGTATCCTTTCCCTTTCTTTCTACTGGGTATGTAGTAGTAGTAGTAGTAGTAGTAGTAGTAGTAGTAATAGTAGTAGTAGTAGTAGTAGTAGTAGTAGTAGTTGTAGTAGTAGTAGTAGTAGTAGTAGTAGTAGTAGTAGTAGTAGTAGTAGATGAGAGGCTAGATGTAGGCGGTGAAGCTTTTTGAACGCCCCATCGTAATGTGTTGCGTTATATAACATAAGGTCTTAGAACAATTTTCATATTGCGACAGTGTCACTCATCATAGCTTCTAGATAACGATATGAATGTAAGATCCTTGTCCAGTTGTTTTTTGAAATCGCTAGTAGTCGGTGCAGTCTTGAGCTGAAACGGAAGGTTATTCCACAGGTTAGCAACATGATTACTGAAACAATACTTTCTTAGGTTTGTATTACTACGTTGAACAAACACTTTTCCGTCTGCATTTCTCGTACTGGTACAACTTGGTGACGTAAAGAAGTCGCTCCACTCCACGTCTGCGAGATTATTGTATGATTAATAAGTCTCTATTAGGTCACCACGAATCCGTCTTCCTTTTAGTGAGTGCAGATTCAAATACTCTAAGCGCTCGCTGTAAGACATCTCCCGACATTCACTCAACAACTTGGTAGCCCTGCGCTGGACTCGCTCCACAGCCTCTGACTGTTTTTTTTAATGTGGGTACCAACATCACTTGCGAGAATGGAGGCACATGCAGGAGATTTCCACTCCATGTACTGGTACTGGTGCTGGCCATAGAAGACGCCATGATGTTTGCCCAGTTAACCTCGTTTTCGATTTCAAAATGGCCGCTGCGTGAATAACGTCTATATTCCGCTATTCTTGCAAACACTCCTTTCATAGACAATTCGATGGAGTTGCATTAATGGATTAATCAGCTATTTATTCAATTGAGTTGAGTCTATCGAATTTCTTTTCAGCGTGCTGCAAAATTTTGTCGGAGAAGTAGTCAGCTCCCTCCGAATTACAATTATGCGAGATCCATTGCGCAGCTCTGTTAATTGAATCCGACCACCGAAAATTCGAAAGGTTTTGACCTCATTACGTCGCAGCAAATGATCATTCATTGCTTTGTTCTCCATAGACCTTCCTCAAAGAATATCCTATACCCTATTCATAGGCCATTTCTAATTTATTTTGGTAACAAAGGTAACTCATTACTTTGAATCTGCATTCTTGATAATTGTGTGCGCAATTCGGACATTTTGTGAATTCTTTACAAATAACAGATTCGGGAAAACGACTATATGCTGTTTGAGGAAACAAGTAGCCTCGTTGTTTAAGGTATGAAGGGAGAGAAGAAGAAAAGTTTGCTTAGATTCAGTTATCATCGGTTCTGGCATATTCGGTACAATGAAAATATATGGGGGCACGATGACAGCCTGTCGATTATTTCGACCGTTTTGTTTTGATTTTATCATTATGTTGTTGAGTGTCACCGAAGATCTTCGTTGAACTTGGTTTTTAACTTTTTGTATAATTCGATCATCTTATCTCTAAGAAATGTGAGCCAACTCAGTAGGCGAAAAGAGTGCTAAAAAAGAGAGCAAATTTGAATGAGAAAGATCCAATAGTTGTAGGCGCTTGATGCCATAACCTGAAGGCGGTGAGCTTTGTTAGTTTTGTACAATGTATTCGTTTCATTCCCTTACTGAACCTGATGAAATATCCCGTGATATTAATTCATTTCTCGTCATGTTTTTGAGCTTACGTGAATTCCAACTCATACTTTTCAAGGATTCTATTGCAAACAAAAATGTTTATTCTTCAAACACTTTGATAATAATCTCAAGAAGAAGAAGAACAAAGAAGAAAGAAGAAGAAAGAATAAGAAAGAAGAAGAAAGAAGAAGAAAGAAGAAGAAAGAAGAAGAAATAAGAAGGAAGAAGAAGGAAGAAGGAAGGAGAAAAAAGAAGAAGAAAGAAGAAGAAGAAGAAGTAAGAAGGAAGAAGAAGGAAGAAGAAGAAAGAAGAAGAAGAAAAAGAAGAAGAAGAAGAAGAAGAAGAAGAAGAAGAAGAAGAAGAAGAAGAAGAAAGAAGAAGAGAGAAGAAGAAGAAGAAGAAGAAGAAGAAGAAGAAGAAGAAGAAGAAGAAGAAGAAGAAAGAAGAAAGAAGAAGAAAGAAGATGAAAGAAGAAAGAAAGAAGAAAGAAGAAGAAAGAAGAAGGAAGACAGAAGAAGAAAGAAGAAGAAAGAAAGAATAAAGAAAGAAAGAAGGAAGTAAGGAAGGAGGCAAGGAAAAAAAAGAAGGAAAGAAGGAAAGAAAAAAGAAAAAAGAAAAAAAAGAAGGAAAGGAAAGAAAGAAAGAAAGAATAAAGAAAGAAAGAAGATAGAAAGAAGAAAGAAAGAAGAAAGAAAGAAGAAAGAAAGAAAGAAGAAAGAAAGAAGAAAGAAAGAGGAAAGAAAAGAAGAAAGAAAGAGGAAAGAAGGAAGAAAGAAGGAAGAAAGAAAGAAGAAAGAAAGAGGAAAGAAAGAAGAAAGAAAGAAGAAAGAAAGAAGACAGAAAGAAAGAAGAAGAAGGAAGAAGAAGGAAGAAGAAGGAAGAAAAGAAAGAAAAGGAAGAAGAAGGAAGAAGAAGAAATAGAAGAAGAAATAGAAGAAGAAATAGAAGAAGAAATAGAAGAAGAAACAGAAGAAGAAACAGAAGAAGAAACAGAAGAAGAAACAGAAGAAGAAACAGAAGAAGAAACGGAAGAAGAAACAGAAGAAGAAAAAGAAGAAGAAGAAGAAGAAGAAGAAGAAGAAGAAGAAGAAGAAAGAAGAAGAAGAAAGAAGAAGAAGAAAGAAGAAGAAGAAAGAAGAAGAAGAAAGACGAAGAAGGAAGAAGAAGGAAAAAGGAGGAAGAAGAAGGAAGAAGAAGGAAGAAGAAGGAAGAAGAAGGAAGAAGAAGGAAGAAGAAGAAAGAAGAAGGAAGAAGAAGGAAGAAGAAGGAAGAAGAAGGAAGAAGAAGGAAGAAGAAGGAAGAAGAAGGAAGAAGAAGGAATAAGAAGGAAGAAGAAGGAAGAAGAAGGAAGAAGAAGGAAGAAGTAGGAAGAAGAAGGAAGAAGAAGAAGAAGAAGAAAGAAGAAGGAAGAAGAAGAAGAAGAAGAAGAAGAAGAAGAAGAAGAAGAAGAAGAAGAAGAAGAAGAAGAAGAAGAAGAAGAAGAAGAGAAGAAGAAGAAGAAAGAAGAAGAAGAAGAAGAAGAAGAAGAAGAAGAAGAAGAAGATGAAGAAGAGAAGAAAACGACGAAAGAAGAAGAAGAAGAAGAAGAGAAGCAGAAGCAGAAGAAGAAGAAGAAGAAGAAGAAGAAGAAGAAGAAGAAGAAGAAGAAGAAGAGAGAAGAATAGAGAAGGAGAGAGGAGGAGGAGGAGGGAGGAGAGGAGGAGGAGGAGGAGGAGGAGGAGGAGGAGGAGGAGGAGGAAGAAGAAGAAGAAGAAGAAGACGAAAGAAGAAAGAAGAAAGAAGAAAGAAGAAAGAAGAAAGAAGAAAGAAGAAAGAAGAAAGAAGAAAGAAAAAGAAGAAGAAAAGAAAAAAGAAAGGAAGAAGAAGAAGAAGAAGAAGATGAAGATGATGATGATGATGATGATGATGATGATGAT
>JAWQFJ010009911.1:0-18542 GCA_034096865.1 Theodoxus fluviatilis | reverse complement strand
TCACTCACTCACCACTCACTCACTCACTCACTCACTCACTCACTCACTCACTCACTCACTCACTCACTCACTCACTCACTCACTCACTCACTCACTCACTCACTCACTCACTCACTCACTCACTCACTCACTCACTCACTCACTCACTCACTCACTCACTCACTCACTCACTCACTCTCACTCACTCACTCACTCACTCCACTCACTCACTCACTCACTCACTCACTCACTCACTCACTCACTCACTCACTCACTCACTCACTCACTCACTCACTCACTCACTCACTCACTCACTCACTCACTCACTCACCTCACTCACTCACTCACTCACTCACTCACTCACTCACTCACTCACTCACTCACTCACTCACTCACTCACTCACTCACTCACTCACTCACTCACTCACTCACTCACTCACTCACTCACTCACTCACTCACTCACTCACTCACTCACTCACTCACTCACTCACTCACTCACTCACTCACTCACTCACTCACTCACTCACTCACTCACTCACTCACTCACTCACTCACTCACTCACTCACTCACTCACTCACTCATCACTCACTCACTCACTCACTCACTCACTCACTCACTCACTCACTCACTCACTCACTCACTCACTCACTCACTCACTCACTCACTCACTCACTCACTCACTCACTCACTCACTCACTCACTCACTCACTCACTCACTCACTCACTCACTCACTCACTCACTCACTCACTCACTCACTCACTCACTCACTCACTCACTCACTCACTCACTCACTCACTCACTCACTCACTCACTCACTCACTCACTCACTCACTCACTCACTCACTCACTCACTCACTCACTCACTCACTCACTCACTCACTCACTCACTCACTCACTCACTCACTCACTCACTCACTCACTCACTCACTCACTCACTCACTCACTCACTCACTCACTCACTCACTCACTCACTCACTCACTCACTCACTCACTCACTCACTCACTCACTCACTCACTCACTCACTCACTCACTCACTCACTCACTCACTCACTCACTCACTCACTCACTCACTCACATCACTCACTCACTCACTCACTCACTCACTCACTCACTCACTCACTCACTCACTCACTCACTCACTCACTCACTCACTCACTCACTCACTCACTCACTCACTCACTCACTCACTCACTCACCTCACTCACCTCACTCACTCACTCACTCACTCACTCACTCACTCACTCACTCACTCACTCACTCACTCACTCACTCACTCACTCACTCACTCACTCACTCACTCACTCACTCACTCACTCACTCACTCACTCACTCACTCACTCACTCACTCACTCACTCACTCACTCACTCACTCACTCACTCACTCACTCACTCACTCACTCACTCACTCACTCACTCACTCACTCACTCACTCACTCACTCACTCACTCACTCACTCACTCACTCACTCACTCACTCACTCACTCACTCACTCACTCACTCACTCACTCACTCACTCACATCACTCACTCACTCACTCACTACATCACTCACTCACTCACTCACTCACTCACTCACTCACTCACTCACTCACTCACTCACTCACTCACTCACTCACTCACTCACTCACTCACTCACTCACTCACTCACTCACTCACTCACTCACTCACTCACTCACTCACTCACTCACTCACTCACTCACTCACTCACTCACTCACTCACTCACTCACTCACTCACTCACTCACTCACTCACTCACTCACTCACTCACTCACTCACTCACTCACTCACTCACTCACTCACTCACTCACTCACTCACTCACTCACTCACTCACTCACTCACTCACTCACTCACTCACTCACTCACTCACTCACTCACTCACTCACTCACTCACTCACTCACTCACTCACTCACACTCACTCACTCACTCACTCACTCACTCACTCACTCACTCACTCACTCACTCACTCACTCACTCACTCACTCACTCACTCACTCACTCACTCACTCACTCACTCACTCACTCACTCACTCACTCACTCACTCACTCACTCACTCACTCACTCACTCACTCACTCACTCACTCACTCACTCACTCACTCACTCACTCACTCACTCACTCACTCACTCACTCACTCACTCACTCACTCACTCACTCACTCACTCACTCACTCACTCACTCACTCACTCACTCACTCACTCACTCACTCACTCACTCACTCACTCACTCACTCACTCACTCACTCACTCACTCACTCACTCACTCACTCACTCACTCACTCACTCACTCACTCACTCACTCACTCACTCACTCACTCACTCACTCACTCACTCACTCACTCACTCACTCACTCACTCACTCACTCACTCACTCACTCACTCACTCACTCACTCACTCACTACTCACTCACTCACTCACTCACTCACTCACTCACTCACTCACTCACTCACTCACTCACTCACTCACTCACTCACTCACTCACTCACTCACTCACTCACTCACTCACTCACTCACTCACTCACTCACTCACTCACTCACACGCACTCCACTCACTCACCCACTCACTCACCCACTCACCCACCCACCCACCCATCCACCCACCCACCCAGCCACACCCACCACCACTCACCCACCCACCGCCACCCACCCACCCACCAATCCACCCACCCACCCACTCACTCACTCACTCACCCACTCACTCACTCACTCACTCACTCACTCACTCACTCACTCACTCACACACTCACTCACTCACACACTCACTCACTCACTCACTCACTCACTCACTCACTCACTCACTCACTCACTCACTCACTCACTCACTCACTCACTCACTCACTCACTCACTCACTCACTCACTCACTCACTCACTCACTCACTCACTCACTCACTCACTCACTCACTCACTCACTCACTCACTCACTCACTCACTCACTCACTCACTCACTCACTCACTCACTCACTCACTCACTCACTCACTCACTCACTCACTCACTCACTCACTCACTCACTCACTCACTCACTCACTCACTCACTCACTCACTCACTCACTCACTCACTCACTCACTCACTCACTCACTCACTCACTCACTCACTCACTCACCCACTCACTCCACCCACTCACCACCCACCCACCCACCCACCCACTCACCCACCCACCCACTCACCAACCCACCCACCCACCCACCCACTCACTCACTCACTCACTCACTCACTCACTCACTCACTCACTCACTCACTCACTCACTCACTCACTCACTCACTCATACTCACTCACTCACTCACTCACTCACTCACTCACTCACTCACTCACTCACTCACTCACTCACTCACTCACTCACTCACTCACTCACTCACTCACTCACTCACTCACTCACTCACTCACTCACTCACTCACTCACTCACTCACTCACTCACTCACTCACTCACTCACTCACTCACTCACTCACTCACTCACTCACTCACTCACTCACTCACTCACTCACTCACTCACTCACTCACTCACTCACTCACTCACTCACTCACATCACTCACTCACTCACTCACTCACTCACTCACTCACTCACTCACTCACTCACTCACTCACTCACTCACTCACTCACTCACTCACTCTCTCACTCACTCACTCTCTCACTCACTCACTCACTCACTCCTTGGCAACAAAGGGTAAACAAAAAGTCGTCCAGATCCTAAAGACAATGTGGAGCTTGCACTCTATCGATACGAATGTATATTTCAAACTGATTGATTCACAAGTTCAGCCCGCTCTACTCTATGGGGCAGAAATATGGGGATTGGGAAATGTCGATGGAATTGAAAAAGTTCATACATTTGCATGTAAAAAGGTCCTTGGACTGGACCTCCGAACTCCTAATCAATTGGTTTGCGGAGACCTTGGCAGGTACCCCATGTCTGTCATGAGCATTGTGAGAGCAGTCAAGTACTGGCTTAGATTGTCTAAAATGAACATAAGCAGGCTCCCAAAACAAGCATTTGTAATGCTTAACAACTCCAACATTCCACAAAAGATGAATTGGGCACGACTCATTGAAAACTGTCTCTATAGATTCGGTTTCGGTTATGTATGGCTGAACGGTGGACCTGGTAACGAAACACGTTTTTTAAAACAATTCAAGCAGAGGCTGAAAGATTGCCATCACCAATCATGGCATGAAACATGTACAGACAGCGTAAGATTTCACTGGTATTTGTCATTCAAAAACCATTTTGGACTAGAGGAATACTTGTCCAGCTTGACCATTAGAAAATTTCGCGATGCATTTGTACGATTCCGTTTCGGTATCAACGATCTCAAGGTGAACAGACGGTACACCAACTTTCAGAATCCCGAAGTACGATGCACCTACTGCATGTGCATCGAGGACGAACAGCACTTTTTGTTGAGTTGCCCCTTGTATGAAGATATAAGAAAAAAATATCTACATAGACACATTAATAAAAGTAACCAAACAACATATGTCCATTTACTGCAAGGTGTCAATCAAAAAAGGACGAGGGACGTAGCTATGTTTATTTACTACTCTCTCAAACATAGAGAAAGGTTTATGTTAGACATGGGTCTATCAACCGTGGTAGTCGACTAATTGTCCATACCGCAAAACCGTTTAGTGTAACCTAATATTTCTGTGACGGGCGGCCGGCCTGAACAATAAAGTGTCAAAGTGCCAAAGTGTCAAAGTGTCAAAGTGTCACTCACTCACTCACTCACTCACTCACTCACTCACTCACTCACTCACTCACTCACTCACTCACTCACTCACTCACTCACTCACTCACTCACTCACTCACTCACTCACTCACTCACACTCACTCACTCACTCACTCACTCACTCACTCACTCACTCACTCACTCACTCACTCACTCACTCACTCACTCACTCACTCACTCACTCACTCACTCACTCACTCACTCACTCACTCACTCACTCACTCACTCACTCACTCACTCACTCACTCACTCACTCACTCACTCACTCACTCACTCACTCACTCACTCACTCACTCACTCACTCACTCGCTCGCTCGCTCGCTCGCTCGCTCGCTCGCTCGCTCGCTCGCTCGCTCGCTCGCTCGCTCGCTCACTCACTCACTCACTCACTCACTCACTCACTCACTCACTCACTCACTCACTCACTCACTCACTCACTCACTCACTCACTCACTCACTCACTCACTCACTCACTCACTCACTCACTCACTCACTCACTCACTCACTCACTCACTCACTCACTCACTCACTCACTCACTCACTCACTCACTCACTCACTCACTCACTCACTCACTCACTCACTCACTCACTCACTCACTCCACTCACTCACTCACTCACTCACTCACTCACTCACGCACTCACTCACTCACTCACTCACTCACTCACTCACTCACTCACTCACTCACTCACTCACTCACTCACTCACTCACTCACTCACTCACTCACTCACTCACTCACTCACTCACTCACTCACTCACTCACTCACTCACTCACTCACTCACTCACTCACTCACTCACTCACTCACTCACTCACTCCACTCACTCACTCACTCACTCACTCACTCACTCACTCACTCACTCACTCACTCACTCCACTCACTCACTCACTCACTCACTCACTCACTCACTCACTCACTCACTCACTCACTCACTCACTCACTCACTCACTCACTCACTCACTCACTCACTCACTCACTCACTCACTCACTCACTCACTCACTCACTCACTCACTCACTCACTCACTCACTCACTCACTCACTCACTCACTCACTCACTCACTCACTCACTCACTCACTCACTCACTCCACTCACTCACTCACTCACTCACTCACTCACTCACTCACTCACTCACTCACTCACTCACTCACTCACTCACTCACTCACTCACTCACTCACTCACTCACTCACTCACTCACTCACTCACTCACTCACTCACTCACTCACTCACTCACTCACTCACTCACTCACTCGCTCGCTCACTCGCTCACTCACTCAAATCACTCACTCACTCAACTCACTCACTCACTCACTCACTCACTCACTCACTCACTCACTCACTCACTCACTCACTCACTCACTCACTCACTCACTCACTCACTCACTCACTCACTCACTCACTCACTCACTCACTCACTCACTCACTCACTCACTCACTCACTCACTCACTCACTCACTCACTCACTCACTCACTCACTCACTCACTCACTCACTCACTCACTCACTCACTCACTCACTCACTCACTCACTCACTCACTCACTCACTCACTCACATCACTCACTCACTCACTCACTCACTCACTCACTCACTCACTCACTCACTCACTCACTCACTCACTCACTCACTCACTCACTCACTCACTCACTCACTCACTCACTCACTCACTCACTCACTCACTCACTCACTCACTCACTCACTCACCAGTCACTCACTCACTCACTCACTCACTCACTCACTCACTCACTCACTCACTCACTCACTCACTCACTCACTCACTCACTCACTCACTCACTCACTCACTCACTCACTCACTCACTCACTCACTCACTCACTCACTCACTCACTCACTCACTCACTCACTCACTCACTCACTCACTCACTCACTCACTCACTCACTCACTCACTCACTCACTCACTCACTCACTCACTCACTCACTCACTCACTCACTCACTCACTCACTCACTCACTCACTCACTCACTCACTCACTCACTCACTCACTCACTCACTCACTCACTCACTCACTCACTCACTCACTCACTCACTCACTCACTCACTCACTCACTCACTCACTCACTCACTCACTCACTCACTCACTCACTCACTCACTCACTCACTCACTCACTCACTCACTCACTCACTCACTCACTCACTCACTCACTCACTCACTCACTCACTCACTCACTCACTCACTCACTCACTCACTCACTCACTCACTCACTCACTCACTCACTCACTCACTCACTCACTCACTCACTCACTCACTCACTCACTCACTCACTCACTCACTCACTCACTCACTCACTCACTCACTCACTCACTCACTCACTCACTCACTCACTCACTCACTCACTCACTCACTCACTCACCTCACTCACTCACTCACTCACTCACTCACTCACTCAC
Source organism: Theodoxus fluviatilis (assembly GCA_034096865.1). Lineage (NCBI taxonomy): Eukaryota > Metazoa > Mollusca > Gastropoda > Cycloneritida > Neritidae > Theodoxus > Theodoxus fluviatilis. Next base: position 11,427 of record JAWQFJ010009911.1, on the reverse strand, counting down.
TCACTCACTCACTCACTCACTCACTCACTCACTCACTCACTCACTCACTCACTCACTCACTCACTCACTCACTCACTCACTCACTCACTCACTCACTCACTCACTCACTCACTCACTCACTCACTCACTCACTCACTCACTCACTCACTCACTCACTCACTCACTCACTCACTCACTCACTCACTCACTCACTCACTCACTCACTCACTCACTCACTCACTCACTCACTCACTCACTCACTCACTCACTCACTCACTCACTCACTCACTCACTCACTCACTCACTCACTCACTCACTCACTCACTCACTCACTCACTCACTCTCACTCACTCACTCACTCACTCACTCACTCACTCACTCACTCACTCACTCACTCACTCACTCACTCACTCACTCACTCACTCACTCACTCACTCACTCACTCACTCACTCACTCACTCACTCACTCACTCACTCACTCACTCACTCACTCACTCACTCACTCACTCACTCACTCACTCACTCACTCACTCACTCACTCACTCACTCACTCACTCACTCACTCACTCACTCACTCACCACTCACTCACTCACTCATCACTCACTCACTCACTCACTCACTCACTCACTCACTCACTCACTCACTCACTCACTCACTCACTCACTCACTCACTCACTCACTCACTCACTCACTCACTCACTCACTCACTCACTCACTCACTCACTCACTCACTCACTCACTCACTCACTCACTCACTCACTCACTCACTCACTCACTCACTCACTCACTCACTCACTCACTCACTCACTCACTCACTCACTCACTCACTCACTCACTCACTCACTCACTCACTCACTCACTCACTCACTCACTCACTCACTCACTCACTCACTCACTCACTCACTCACTCACTCACTCACTCACTCACTCACTCACTCACTCACTCACTCACTCACTCACTCACTCACTCACTCACTCACTCACTCACTCACTCACTCACTCACTCACTCACTCACTCACTCACTCACTCACTCACTCACTCACTCACTCACTCACTCACTCACTCACTCACTCACTCACTCACTCACTCACTCACTCACTCACTCACTCACTCACTCACTCACTCACTCACTCACTCACTCACTCACTCACTCACTCACTCACTCACTCACTCACTCACTCACTCACTCACTCACTCACTCACTCACTCACTCACTCACTCACTCACTCACTCACTCACTCACTCACCAGTCACTCACTCACTCACTCACTCACTCACTCACTCACTCACTCACTCACTCACTCACTCACTCACTCACTCACTCACTCACTCACTCACTCACTCACTCACTCACTCACTCACTCACTCACTCACTCACTCACTCACTCACTCACTCACTCACTCACTCACTCACTCACTCACTCACTCACTCACTCACTCACTCACTCACTCACTCACTCACTCACTCACTCACTCACTCACTCACTCACTCACTCACTCACTCACTCACTCACTCACTCACTCACTCACTCACTCACTCACTCACTCACTCACTCACTCACTCACTCACTCACTCACTCACTCACTCACTCACTCACTCACTCACTCACTCACTCACTCACTCACTCACTCACTCACTCACTCACTCACTCACTCACTCACTCACTCACTCACTCACTCACTCACTCACTCACTCACTCACTCACTCACTCACTCACTCACTCACTCACTCACTCACTCACTCACTCACTCACTCACTCACTCACTCACTCACTCACTCACTCACTCACTCACTCACTCACTCACTCACTCACTCACTCACTCACTCACTCACTCACTCACTCACTCACTCACTCACTCACTCACTATCACTCACTCACTCACTCACTCACTCACTCACTCACTCACTCACTCACTCACTCACTCACTCACTCACTCACTCACTCACTCACTCACTCACTCACTCACTCACTCACTCACTCACTCACTCACTCACTCACTCACTCACTCACTCACTCACTCACTCACTCACTCACTCACTCACTCACTCACTCACTCACTCACTCACTCACTCACTCACTCACTCACTCACTCACTCACTCACTCACTCACTCACTCACTCACTCACTCACTCACTCACTCACTCACTCACTCACTCACTCACTCACTCACTCACTCACTCACTCACTCACTCACTCACTCACTCACTCACTCACTCACTCACTCACTCACTCACTCACTCACTCACTCACTCACTCACTCACTCACTCACTCACTCACTCACTCACTCACTCACTCACTCACTCACTCACTCACTCACTCACTCACTCACTCACTCACTCACTCACTCACTCACTCACTCACTCACTCACTCACTCACTCACTCACTCACTCACTCACTCACTCACTCACTCACTCACTCACTCACTCACTCACTCACTCACTCACTCACTCACTCACTCACTCACTCACTCACTCACTCACTCACTCACTCACTCACTCACTCACTCACTCACTCACTCACTCACTCACTCACTCACTCACTCACTCACGTCACTCACTCACTCACTCACTCACTCACTCACTCACTCACTCACTCACTCACTCACTCACTCACTCACTCACTCACTCACTCACTCACTCACTCACTCACTCACTCACTCACTCACTCACTCACTCACTCACTCACTCACTCACTCACTCACTCACTCACTCTCACTCACTCACTCACTCACTCACTCACTCACTCACTCACTCACTCACTCACTCACTCACTCACTCACTCACTCACTCACTCACTCACTCACTCACTCACTCACTCACTCACTCACTCACTCACTCACTCACTCACTCACTCACTCACTCACTCACTCACTCACTCACTCACTCACTCACTCACTCACTCACTCACTCACCAGTCACTCACTCACTCACTCACTCACTCACTCACTCACTCACTCACTCACTCACTCACTCACTCACTCACTCACTCACTCACTCACTCACTCACTCACTCACTCACTCACTCACTCACTCACTCACTCACTCACTCACTCACTCACTCACTCACTCACTCACTCACTCACTCACTCACTCACTCACTCACTCACTCACTCACTCACTCACTCACTCACTCACTCACTCACTCACTCACTCACTCACTCACTCACTCACTCACTCACTCACTCACTCACTCACTCACTCACTCACTCACTCACTCACTCACTCACTCACTCACTCACTCACTCACTCACTCACTCACTCACTCACTCACTCACTCACTCACTCACTCACTCACTCATCACTCACTCACTCACTCACTCACTCACTCACTCACTCACTCACTCACTCACTCACTCACTCACTCACTCACTCACTCACTCACTCACTCACTCACTCACTCACTCACTCACTCACTCACTCACTCACTCACTCACTCACTCACTCACTCACTCACTCACTCACTCACTCACTCACTCACTCACTCACTCACTCACTCACTCACTCACTCACTCACTCACTCACTCACTCACTCACTCACTCACTCACTCACTCACTCACTCACTCACTCACTCACTCACTCACTCACTCACTCACTCACTCACTCACTCACTCACTCACTCACTCACTCACTCACTCACTCACTCACTCACTCACTCACTCACTCACTCACTCACTCACTCACTCACTCACTCATTACTTCAATGCTTCACTGAATGATCACTCACTCATTCAACCAACCAACTACTCAGTAAACAAGCGTATTATTTAATGAAAATCATAGGAACTCTACTCACTTTCTCTCTCTCTCTCTCTCTCTCTCTCTCTCTCTCTCTCTCTCTCTCTCTTTCTTTCTTTCTATCTCTTTCTGTCTTCATGGTTTGTATTTTGACACTTTTGATGCACCTTTAATTTGTACCCGCTGACATCATCGTTTCATCGCGCTTTTCAGCTGACCCGTGTGCTTGCGTATGTGTGTTCGTGCTAGTGTGTACACGCTTGCTCACATCAGCAGGTTGCGTGAACTGCACTCGCTGTCTTAACATCGCTCACCACCTCCCATCGTGACTGCAGCCCTTGTCTTTCTGTCCTCCGCGCACCAGACTCCATTTTCAGATACGTACATTCCATTTTCTTCTCACTGGAAAAAGTGGTACGCAAGAGACTTTTCAGATTGGTTGGTGGTGGAATTGGTGGATTGGTATGTGGTGGAATTATGGGGGGTTGAAGGCCGAGCTTTGCGACCAGTGTATTGTTGCGATGTGCTGGGCTCGAGTGTGAACTGAACGCACGTTTGGATCTGAAAGATGTGACCCTGTCACCTCCTGTGGGTTTGGGGTAAGAATAGACCCACCACTTCACCGTAAGCAAGTCGTAAAATAATAATAAATAGGAAAATCGATACTTTGATTGCATTTACTCTGACCAGCTCTAGTGGTCAATGTCCGTGGCCGAGTGGTCAGTGCGCTTGACCTGCAGTCGCTTGCGGCTAGCGAGTGCGGCGTTCGAAGATGCGCGGATTCTAGAGTCGCATCCTTGAGCAAGGTGCTGAACTCACATTGCTTCTCCCCACCCAGGAGTAAAACAGGTACCTGTGAGGGCTGAGTTGGGAGACTGCGAGAGATAACTTTGGCGCGTTCATCCGGAGCCAGGTTGCGTGCTCTCCAGGGAATTGAGACGGTGTTCGAGTGATACAAACAGGTTGCCCGATGACCAGGGGGTGAATGTGTGCGGTTTGATCATCCATTAGTGGGTGAAAAGTTGCAATATAAAAAGAGCACCTTTACCTTTACATAGTCAACAAAGACTGAAAAAAATAATTCATTCATCTTCATCTTCATCTGACCCTGTCTGGATGCCCAAAGATAACATCTTTGACTGCCTGGGGCCGCCCCTGGCTGAGCTACTGGAGCCGCCCCTGGCTGAGTTACTGGAGCAGGCTCCGACAGCCCAGCAGCCAGAGGTTCCAGCTGAAGAGGGGGCATTGAGAGGCTCTGACCGTGTGTTACAATTTATTTTGCGTAATTAACTCTCGTATCCTAATTCACATGGTGAGCAGCGCATGCCTCAGTGCTCGTGACCATTGTGAACGTGTAAGACAAACACCGGGTTAAGCCGTTGAAACAAGCTTCGCACTCGCTAGATCACAAGGTATTAAGATTAGTATTAAACAAAAAGAAAAAAAAAGGATTATAGTCAAGGATCGAACCACTTACCACACGGACTTTACCGCGGGATCTAAGGGAGACTACTCTATTTTTTCTTGCTCACTCACGTGTCGACCTTGCCGACGACGTGCGTGCCTCTGCCATGTTCCAGAAATGTTTATGTCTGTCGTGAGTATGCATAAAAACTCATTTACTGCCTAGAGACAGAACAGACAAAATGCGCTCCTGGAGACTTTGCAGAAGTCTGTTTAGTTGCCATTCGTGCTTTGCGCGGAATTTCGTCCGGACGCTGTCAGCTGAATCTGGTAAGTTCGCTCACGAGTTCGAAGTAGAGCTGTTTTTGCAGGGGGTGTCATGAGGGTTTTTTCGCCAGCGACACGCACTATTATTCATGGCTGCGGTACACAAAGTTCTAAATGACTATCCTCCGAGGCAATGCCTTCTCTGTCCTTGCCTCATCCAGGTCGCGAGATGACTGCGGAGAGAGACTGCGGGTTCCACCGGCCTAGCTAGGGCCAGTGACCACCGCACTTTTCGCAGTGTGACTGCTCCACATTGTTCGTGTTTATTTAATCGGTATAATCTGCAGCACGACGGCTGCCCTGTGCTCCCAGAACTCTTTTGACAGAACCCTTTCTAGCGTTCCTTTTGCCTTTCGACTGCTGCTCAAACTTTTGATTGTATGCGTTTCGGTAGCATCACCGTTTCTTATAAGAGAAGATTAATTTGCGCAGATGAACTGCGACCTAACTTTTCCCTGTATTATTGTATAGTCTGGTCTCAATTAGATGTTTTTGTCTGTATACTTTCTCCATGGCACTGCGTGGTAGCAGCCCATTTATTCAACTGTATAGTCTTAACTGATAATGAAGAAATATTAATTTTAACACGATTTTAATGTAATGTACATGTATATATATATGTATATGCTGACAAGTTCAAAATTGACACAGTGAGTGTGACTGTAGTGCTCTACAGAAATGAGAATAGTGCGGACTGCCCTTTGGACGAGGTGAGAGGAAACATCGGGCCACTGTGCACTGAGGTTATAAATACTGTTCCCATTTCCAGACATGCTTTCTTACTTACTGACCTCGTGTTTAAGTGACTAATCTGCTTACATATTTCTCATTGACACGGTTGCTTACCGACCATTACAGTTACCGTAAGTTGGTGAAATAAGCCCACATGTTTAGGGAAAAATTCATTCATTCATTCACTCAGTCCCCTGTCTGTGCGTGCAGTCTTAGGCATGGCGGTCTGTCTTGTCCATACAAGTGTCTTCTGGCAAACTGGCTGTGTGTGTGTGTGTGTGTGTGTGTGCATGCGTGCATGCATGCGCACGCGTGCATGCGCACGCGTGCATGCGGCAGAGGGAAGGCCTGCCTGCCTGTCCAGTGTCCATACCTCTCTGCAAGATTTTCTTATGCGATATATCAACCCAGGTAATTTATCATATAATTTTACTTGCATTGATTATTACTATATGGTTACCATGAATTAATGACATTTACTACTATGTGACTGGGGGGTGGGGTGGGGGTGGGGGTGGGGGGGAAGAAGGGAAGAAAGAAAGGATAAAAGCAGTTAGGGTAAGACCAAAATGAAATGTATTGTAATTGTGGTTAAGGTAGCACGACCACACACAAAAATGGGTTTGTAGGTCAGCCTGGACTTTTATCAATTTATTCCTTTCTTTCTTTCACATAGAAGACGCCAAATTGAACAGAAATTAAACTTTGTTAAATACATAAAATGCTTTTTAAAATTTGAGTAGAGTGGATTCCCCCAGTGCTGAGAGGGCAGGGAAGATGGTCATTGTTTATTGTCAGTGTCAGTGTCAATTTCTTTGTCTTTTTTGTTGTATGATTGGGGGAAAAAAATAGTGTTGATCTGGTTACAGTAATAACATGGTTTTTTTTAATGATTCAACAGTCTGTAGGTCAACCTGAACTTTTATATACTGTATATAAATATTTGGGAACTGAAAAGGCCAGATTGAAAAAAATCTAAATGTCTCTTTTTTTAATTTATGCAGTGGATCCCCTGAGTGCTCACAGGGCAGGGAAGATGGGTCAGCATGCAGTGTGTTGTTTACCATTTATTTATTTATTACTTTGTGTGTGTGTGTGTGTGTGTGTGTGTGTGTGTCACTGTGTGTGTGTAAAATATAGGGATTTACATGATGATTTTCCATCTCTGCCTACAACACCTAAAATTGTGTTACTCACTTTTTGTGCCATCTTGGAGGAGGAGGAGGAAAAAGAGGAGGAGGAAGAGGAAAATCTCAGCTGAATGAGAGGGAGGGAGGATGTGAACAAGGTAGTGGGTGAAGCCCGCTATTGTCTGCATCCATACGAGTTCCTCTCTTCTCTCTCTCTCTTTTCTGTCATTGATGATTAGTTCTACATTCTAGACATTTGAGGGTGGAGGTGCTGGGTAGTGATTCATAAAGGGAGTGTCTAGAAAGAAAAAAAGAAAGGGGAGATGGGGGTCAGAGGAAAGAGAGAATGAGATGAGCGGGCAGGCAGAAGAGCCAGATAGGAAGGCAGGTAGTCAAATGGGCAGACAAGTTGTAAAGTAGGTGGACAGAGGGGCAGGCAGGCAGGCTCGCATTCACAAGGGATGCTTTTGCAGATAAGTGGAAGAACATGAGGAGAATGACAGTGCTCCCAGGACACACTATCATATAAGTGAATAAGGCATTGCTTTCCCATGGAAATAATTGTACCACTGTACTAAGATTGGTTGGTGACTTACATAATATTATACATGTATTAGGTATTTTCATTTATACTTTGTGAATATGCTCTGCATGTATTTTACAAGCATTAGCCATATGATCCACATGCAACTCAAGAAATGTGAAATATATCTACTGTGGATTAATGCTATTAACTGATACAAGCATTAATCCATGTTAGTGTCTGTTTCAGGCAGCCATGTTGGTGTCTGTTCAGGCAGTCATGTTGGTGTCTGTTCAGGCAGTCATGTTGGTGTCTGTTTCAGGCAATCATGTTGGTGTCTGTTTCAGGCAGCCAATTTGTTGGTGTCTGTTTCAGGCAGCCATGTTGGTGTCTGTTTCAGGCAGCCATGTTGGTGTCTGTTTCAGGCAGCCATGTTGGTGTCTGTTTCAGGCAGCCATGTTGGTGTCTGTTTCAGGCAGCCATGTTGGTGTCTGTTTCAGGCAGCCATGTTGGTGTCTGTTTCAGGCAGCCATGTTGGTGTCTGTTTCGGGCAGCCATGTTGGTGTCTGTTTAAGGCAATCATGTTGGTGTCTGTTTCAGGCAATCATGTTGGTGTCTTTTCAGGCAGCCATGTTGGTGTCTGTTTCAGGCAGCCATGTTGGTGTCTGTTTCAGGCAGTGCCAGTGCAGGCCCCAAGTCTGAAGTTGGAAAATGTCCCAGCTCTGCACCGAGGCTTCCACTGTCTGGCATTCGGGTGCTGGACCTCAGCAGAGTGCTGGCAGGACCCTACTGCACCATGCTGCTGGGAGATCTGGGGGCAGACATCATCAAAATAGAGCAGCCAGGTCTGTGGCTCTTCCCCAGCGAAACGGTCTGGAATCTTTCCAGAACAATTCTAGAAATGTTCCAGAATATTCTAGAATATGACTTCTGGAACCAAAGTCCAAGATTCTGGAATAATGACAGAAGATTAAATGAGAATTCAAGAGAATATTCTAGAATATATTCTAGAATATTCTAGAATATATTCTAGAATATTCTAGAATATATTCTAGAATATTCTAGAATGGTAATGAATTCCCAGCGAAACGGTCTGGAATCTTTCCAGAACAATTCTAGAAATGTTCCAGAATATTCTAGAATATGACTTCTGGAACCAAAGTCCAAGATTCTGGAATAATGACAGAAGATTAAATGAGAATTCAAGAGAATATTCTAGAATATTCTAGAATGGTAATGAATGTTCTAGAAATGAATGAAATGAATGAAAGTTCTAGAATAATTCTGGAATTATTCCAGATTATTCTGGGATGTTATTCCAGAATATTCTAGAATACTGACAGATAATTCTGGAACAATTCAAGATGAAATTCCAGAAAACTGACTGCACATTCTGGAACAATTCAAGAACAATAATATTATTGAGAAGAATAAAGGTAATAGTAATAGAGTATTTTGGAATTGTTTAGCAACAACATTCAAACAGAATATTTAGTTAAGAAACAACAAACCAATATCTGTTAAATGTAGATTATTTAATACAGAGTTTGAAATGGTACATAATGATGATCACTGCATACATAAAGCAAGAATTGCTTACCATAGTTCAGTTGCAACAGTGCACAATGTGTGTATTTCTGAAAAGATTACAATTGCAGTTTTCATTACATTTACAATAATGATGGAATTCTTTTTTTTAATACATATAAATAAATCATGATTAACTATTCAGAAGTCTTCAGTGTAGTGACTCATGGTTGAGGAAACATTAAAAATAAAACAAAGGAAAAAGAAATGCATATCTTTAGAAGCAAAAGCTTAGAAAATGTTTATGAGACAAATAGGGCAAATTTCCTGTATCAAATCTGATTCGTGCTTGCAAACATTATACAACACTTAGATGGCCTAATTCCTATGACATTATAGCTGAGCTTCAGATAACATTCACTGATTCAGTTCAAATGTCAACTGCCTCAGAGTATTATCTCCTCTGAAACACTGTGAAGGAGCTAAAACATAACACAGTTTTGATGCTGGTATCCAGCTAGAAATGGTGGCATACGAATTTCATGTACTTAGTTTGATGGTGTTTGAAACAACTGCACACATCAGATGATCATGGTGTTTGAAACAACTGCACACATCAGAGATCTATTCAGATGATATCTGAATCACCAATTTCCACCCAACTGATTTTATCAATCAAATCCCATTCAATTCATAAATGTACCTCATACCTTGCAATTCTTGTGAACAGTGAAGAAAGTTATTGGGGATCGAATTGTAGATGCAGGTACCGCTACAGAGAAAGGAATCCGTCTCTCGATTGCCTTGGGCCAGTTGGGGAACTTAGTCTCGAAAACTACGGAAAAACTCAAAAAGCCACTTCTTCTGTCGCCAAAAATCTTGCTTCTCAGGCATGCGAAGCACACCCATTGCGATGGAGAGATCGATGAATGTTTTCATCTCAGAAACTGTCACAGGTGCCCACTTGGAGCTGGCAGGAGGTGGATTCCTCTGTCTCTCTCTCTCTCAGCATACCGATTTGTCTGTCACAAGTGAAGTCGTTCCCACATCGCGTCTGTGAAGATCAGAGAAGACATGAAGAGGCGTTGCGTCCGAGGGGATTCAATCTTTACTCCTTGAGCGCGTCGAAAGGTGTGTCGCATACGAGAACGAAAATTTTCTGTCTGCCACGATCCTAAGTGGAAGTCTAGATACTCTTCCTCCGACGATTCCTCTTCCAACATCTCTCGCATCCACTGGTCTTGTTCAAGCGGATAGATTTCCCGCGCACCGACATCAGGTCAAATTCAGAAATGAATCAGCAGCATTGTCGCTTCCTTCGCTCTCATCCGATGCGGAGTCGGCCATGACGCGAAAAAAGTCAGAACTTCAGTCGAAATATCGGCAAAAATCGCTACAACACAGCTAAAACTTGTCCGATTTCGATCAAACGCACAAGTGTGTAACCGAACTTTTAAGTGCTTCCCAGCTCTGTGCTTCCCAGCAGGCATTGCGATAAATCGGCCACTTCCGTTTTTTTCTTCTATTTTTAGATCTTGACGTAAATAACGCGAGGCCGGGTATGATCAGAGACGCGTATGTCGCTCCCATGGACATTGCATATTGGATCCATGGTCGCACGGGACTACAATTCCCACTTTAACACCATTATGTTTTTGAAGTCCATGCATTTTTTATTTTGCTTAGTCAGTGAAAAGTAGGAAATCGTAAAACACTTCCTGAATTATATGAACATCAACATCAAATTTACATTCATATATATGTTGACACGTGTGTGTTGAAATGCTTTGTTGTTCATTTCTTTTTATAAAAAAATCATTTTATTTAATATTTTCTAGAATATTCTTTGAAAGGTCTTGATCTAGAATAATATTCTAAGAAAAAGTAATGTTCTAGAATGTTCTAGAATAATATTCTAAGAAAAAGTATTGTTCTAGAATATTCTAGAATTATTCTGGAACAAAAGAATTCTAGAATCATTCCATCAAATTTATTCTAGAATGTTCTAGAATGTTCTAGAATGTTCTAGAATTTTTGAAAATTCTAGAATGTCATTTCGCCGGG
>JAWQFJ010009910.1:0-36519 GCA_034096865.1 Theodoxus fluviatilis | reverse complement strand
TCATGGAAAACCTGGAAAGTCATGGAATTTGATTTTTCATTTTCCAGGCCTGGAAAGTCATGGAATTTCAACTTAGGTCATGGAAAGTCATGGAATTTAAGAAAGAAAAAAAAGAAAAAAAAAAACGTTTTCTAGGCTGTGCTTCGCGCGATACTCTCAATCTAATTTTAAACGCTGAGCACGTCAGGAAAACGTGCCCTTGCATCCCATTGGTTAATTCTGAAGGCTCGTGTGCCTTCTGCTTCCTGATTGGTTCTTTGGCTAGGTGACCTCGTTTCATTTCCACGCCGGTCCGGTCAGTTGGTTCAAGCGAGGACAGAGTGAAAAGAGCTTGTATTGTTTGTGGTGCAGTGTTTCTTTGAGAATCAGATTATCATCATGCCTGGAAAGTGTCGCTTTCAAGACTCTTGGACAGGAGACCCTGAATACCGTGAGTGGGTCATGCGAGCGAGAGTGGATGGGATGGCAAAGTGCCGATTTTGTGAAAAAGACTTTGCTGTATCCAACATGGAAGCGGCAGCGTTGAAAAGCCACATGAAAGGTGTCGCGCACCAGGCGCGTGCTAAAAAACACCAAGAAGAAAAGAGCAAACGTCAAACACGAATATCAGATTTTGTTCAAACTGCAAAAAATGCTGAGACAGAGAGTGCTTCAAAGGTGGTGGTTCCAGCTGGCGCTGCTACGCCGGTCGAAACTAGGCCTGCACCCACTGGCAGTGGCAGTAGATCTACTGGGATTGACACTTTCTTGACAACAGAGGACACACTGAAAGCAGAAATTTTGTGGACTTTGAAAATGGTCATCTCCCACTTCTCATTCTCCAGTACCAAAGGAATGAACGAGCTGTTCCGTCGCATGTTTCCCGACAGTGTCATCGCCTCCAAGTTTGCCTTGAGTGAAAGCAAAGCCCGGTACTTGATAACTTTTGGTCTGGGGCCACATTTCTTAGACATGCTCAAGGCAAAGGCCCGGTCTTCTGATTCTCTGGTGCTGCTCTTTGATGAGTCCCTGAATGCTGAACTTCAGAAGAAACAGCTGGATATCCATGTCCGATTTTGCTATTTACCATTTGGCGCTGGATCGAAATGGCGACCGCATGTCTGTTTCAAAATGTTGCTGTTTCTAACGTAATTTGGTCAAATATAGTTCTGGTTTAATTAGAATAGCTTAAATATATCATATTCAAGAAGGGGATAACGATATATATGCTCATTTCTAAGCCATTTCGAAGACATTAGCGCCATTTTGGTAAATAGCATGACCGTCAAAATCACACAATGATTCATGGCGAGTAAGAGCGTGACGGCGCAGATGCGATTTTGACGGACAAATCAGCTGAAATTGGTTAGTTTATTGAGGTTTTTGTTTCAGTTTATGCTAGAACAATCAGATAGGAAGATATTTATTGCAATATTTTGCACATATTGGAAAAAGTATTGTAGAACTCGGGACCTTCAGCGAGTGCTAAATAGACGCCGCACGCGATGTTCGAAGAAACTTCATCAGACCGGAAGTGGCCGTCGGTTCGATAGAATCCACTTTTTCTAGGATTCGCACATATCAATAACACAAAATACCAATGTAACATGAAAGATGAAAGTCTTTCTGAGTCGTCTAATTTTTTTAAACTAGTGGTAGGATTCCATGGCAATTTGTATCAAATCTTTGCGCTACTACAGTACTAGCCAAAATGCACTCGGCAATACCACTTCACTTTCATGGCTAATTGTGGACAATCCACAAAATATTGTGAATAAAAACAAGAATGAAAGTTGTTTATGAAGCAGAAGGTTTCAAGAACATGTGTCGTGTAGTTTTGTGTTAATCCGTCTTATTTCCGCTGAGAACATACAAGCCGATTACGTAAAAAAAAACACCCTCCGCCACTACCGACTCGCGGTGGCTCGACGGAGTTTGCATTTCGCGACTCGGGTTGGTCTCTTCTAAACACTCGTCCGTCGAAGTTTCTCATTTGATCAAGTTGAAACTTTACTACTCATTAGAGGAAAGATTGCTCTTTCGTTCGGTGTATGTTTGAACTTCCGGTGAAAATCGAAAGACGAGTTATGGATGAAAGTTCGAACGTCATCGGACATTTTGTTAAAATTTGCTCACTCCCGCTTTCGTACAGACACCCTCGGATTCTACAAGATTTCCCCCTTCCAACGCTATATTCGATGTTAATGTACGATGAATCTACTTTTTGTCTAGCGCCCGGATTGTGCGCTTGAAAGGAGAAAATAGGCGGAAATTTTCCACCTGTTTGTGCTCGATTACCACATTCAGCGTGCGTTAATCGTTGAAGCACCAGACAATTTGGGACAAAAGTATCATCATTTTAAGGAGTACTTGTTTGAAAATTTTCTGCATTTGTCAGTTTTTGAATCAATCTGCTGTAAAAATAATAACAAGAATTAGAATTTTTTTACAACGGGTGTATTGTGCGTGAGTTTGATCGTGCGCCATACACTTTTCTCTTTAAAATTGTCATGTATCACAGTACGCTAGGTCATGGAAAATGTTGTTGAAGGTCATGGAAAGTCATGGAAAAGTCATGGAATTTTGTATCTAAAAACCTGTACGAACCCTGTGATTAGCCGGTCAAAAATGTCGACCACGAAGAAGAAATGAAGGCAAGGAGGTGACCATTGCAGTGCGATTAACTGTGTTAACTCGCGCTATGCGTGTCCACAGAAGTCGTTTTTCCGTTTTCCGTGGAAAAATAAAGAGAGGTAAGTAATGATTATATAAATGTGTTTTGAGCTAAGCGCAATAAAATACAGAACTTGAAGTGTAATCTAAATCTGCTGAACTGGTGGAGGAAGCTTGTGGCTTTTGCTTTTGTAGGTGTGCCGATATTTGTTTTCGAAAATCTGCTGATTTAGTCACGTCAGCACCTCAGCAAATCATCAGTCTTGATAATGAATGATTCACGTTAGATGATAAATATCGCCTTGAGGCTTGATCACAATTGAGTGATTCTGAATCAGAGTTGAAGAGTTTTGGCAACTGAATTCATGCAATTTTTGTTTGCGAAAATGTTGATGAGTATTAAATTAATGATGCATGTGGAATTTATTATAGTGAATAATAGTGGCCAAAACATTTCATCGCAATGAATAAACGCAACCGATCATAGCAGGAATGAAAAAAAAGGTCATAAAGATAAACAAAACTTACAAACACTATGCCGGAAAGCTAGCATAATAAAATGCAAGCACGTAGGTTTTACAAACATGACAGTTGACACATGGCAACTCGCTTTGTGGAGATGAGCATTATTGAAGTTGAAAACTAGTTATGTAGTTTTCTATTAAATTTGTTGATACAGTGGAGTCCACTTATAGTGAACTCTGTTATTGTGGTTTTCCTGTTATTGTGAACAGTTTTTAATTTGGTTGTCTATTTGCACGTGACCGTGTATCTAGTGCCCAGGCTATTTGCACGTGAATGTGTATCTAGTGACCATGCAGGCTGTTTACACGGCAAGTTATTTTCACCGCAAGCAATACGGAAATCATGAAATCTGCATTTTTTTTGCTTACAATATCTGTTTGTGTTTCCCTACTACAGTAGATCTATGCAATTCTATAGTAATAAACATAAAATTACACGGCATGAGCCATGACCGTACTCAGTAAATCCTTCTATCTCGCTACTATCGCAGCGAGCGGCTCGGCCAGCAAAAGTAGGCCTACAGATACTGTGTTTACAGACAGAAGGATTTTTCTTCACCAGTCTTTGTTTAGTTATCGATATTTAATTAAAAAACTTGCAATATAATAATATAATATAATATAAAAGTGATTAATTCTCATAACGATTTCTGTTGTGGGTATGTGGAAGATTGTCTTCCTTGACTCGAGCGCCACAGTTTCCGCTTGGGGCGTCTCGGTCGGCTCCGTCATCATGTTTTATATAGGCCGAGTGCCGGATGAATCATCTTATTGTAGAGGATCTTTGGTGCCAATAAGCACCATTGTGCTTCCTATGTCTTGAATTAACAGCTTTGTGTTGCGTGACCTTGGATGACCTTGACCTTGGATCGAGGCCACATGTGTTTTGGTAGGAAAACTGTGTAAAGCAGTTCTTAGTGTATGATGTCATTGCTAGGTTTAGTTGTTTGACCTTGAAGGTTACCTGAAGGTCAAGGTCATGTAAAGGTCAAGGTCAAGCATGTGAGTCGTATGGGCTTTGCCCTTCTTGTTGTTTTTCAGTTAGTCTCTTTTGAAGAACAATGTCCCAAGTTCAAAGAAGGCAGAAAACATGCATTGAAATTGCTTTCTGTGTGTGTGAAATGTTGTGCGAAAAAGAACACTTCTGAAAAGTGTCACATTCTTTCCGGTTCCCAACACACGATCTTTCACACAAAAACACAAATAACTCAACATGTAGCATATTTTTAATGACAAAAACTTTATTGACAGAAACATTAATCTATTCTGAATACATCAAAACAAGTTGGAAGACTGCGGGATTTCAAGTTTGATTTTGAGAGGCAAAACTTTCCAGGCAGGTAGCAGAATTCGCCCTATGCTCACCTCTGTACTCTTGACCTTGTATGTATGGGCCTTTCTTTCACAGTGCAGTGCATATCCTCCCCCTGTGGGTTTGGGTTAAGAGTTGACCCATTGTGTCTCCCAAAGTGATTGGTAAGAGGGGAATATCTAAGGACATCACGACCTGATATCTAAGGACATCACGACCTGATGTGCGCTTCCTCTGATCAGTTCTAGTGGTTTTGGTGCTCAAAGGCCTTACACACCTCTGTGTGTGTGTGTGTGTGTGTGTGTGTGTGTGTGTGTGTGTGAATCTGTGTGTGGATGTATGAGTGTTGGTGTGTGGATGAGTGTTGGTGTGTGTATGTGTGGGTGTGTGTGTGTATGAGTGATGGTGTGTGTGTCGTGTTATGTGTGTGTGTGTGTGTGTGTGTGTATGAGAGTGTGTGTGAGTGCGTGTGTGTGTGAGTGTATGAGTGTATGAGTGTGTGTGTGTGTGTGTGTGTGTGTGTGTGTATGTGTGTTGGTGTGAGTGTGTGTGTGTGTGTGAATCTGTGTGTGGGTGTATGAGTGTTGGTGTGTGTATGTGTTGGTGTGTGTATGTGTGTGTGTATGTGTGTGTGTGTGTGTGTGTGAGACAGTTGTTGGGCAGTCCTTGCAGCTCCTTCTTTTTCCTCTGTGTTACAAGCCTGCCGCAAAGATGGCTGCCTCCATCTCTGGGCAGTAGCAGCCTTGGCTGTTGGCTCTGATGGATGGCAGCTGGTGCCAGGCTCAGTTGCAGCAACATGTCTCTCCACCCATCCTTGCCTGGCAGAGGCAGCGTAAACTCTTCAGCAAAATGTAGGGAAGGAACATTTCTGAACCTTGTTTTTATGCACTTTTCTCCATCTTGCTTGCAGGTGGATGATGCTTCTGATTTGGGTGATGAAGATCTTGGTGGCATTTTGGGTAAGCAACCATTTTATCGACCATCTCTTTCATTGTGTCTCTTGATAATTGACTGTGTAAAATGTTCAGCTTTGTTCTTACTCATGTTGCCCAGTGGACAAAATGTGAATGTGCATTTTTAGAGCTATAGGTTTGGGCATGAGAGTGATATCTAGTGGCATATTTTGCATGTCGAACTCCATTGCTCATCTTTGATAACGACTGTCCCTTGTGTTAACTGAAGCACTCCTAGTGAGCGGCGGAGGCAAATCGGATCAGGCTCTCAAACTGACCATTGGTCACAGTGACATCGTCTTCTCTCAGTCTGTTAGAAATTTAGGCGTCATGTTTGACGATGATCTGTCAATGAGATCTCATGTCAACAAAGTCTTCAGTTAGCATATTACGAGCTAAGGAAAATTAGTACCATTCGTCATCTTTCTCAGCAGGCCACCAAAATGCTTATCACATCACTTTTCCTGTCTCGTCTCGACTATGGAAACTCTCTTCTTGCTGGCATCCCTGACACTCTGCTTAACAAACTCCAGAAAGTATCCAGAGCATTGCGGTCTGATGAGTGGCAGTGACTGACAAAGCTGTTTCTCTCAGAAATACTGTGCAGGTGGGATTTTTGTCTGTGCATTTTCATCATCATGTTTCAGACACATGAATTATGAAAGTGGCGTGTTATGATATGTAGATTACCTGTGTATGTACTGAAGCAAGCAGGGGAAGGAGGAGGGCTGCTGCAGTGAGACAGGAAAGCCCACGTGCCATGAGTGAGTGCTGGGCGCATACTCCCTTCACACAGCAGTGCCAGAAAGCCATGTGTTCTGATTACTGCTGTGTTCCTTCCTTCAGGGAAGAAGAAGAAGCGGGAGGCTGAGATCAAGAACGAGATTATGGCCAGCAAATCCAAGAGACTGCGGCTGATGGATCTGGAGGAAGAGGACTCCGACAGTGACAGTGACGAGGATGAAGACTATGAGGTGAGTGCCCTCAGGCTGGCTGCCTTCCTGCATCTCTGTGTGCCAATACCTTGAGGGGTGGGTCTTTTTTCCTGTGTCATGCTTTGGGGATGTGGTGGTGATGCTTCTCCCTTGGGCATCCCCCTGTGGGTTCGGGGTAAGAATTGACCCACTGCGTCTCCCTACGCGATTCGTAAAAGGTGAATAACTAGGGACACCGTTACTTGATTTGTGTTTACTCCAAACTGTTCTAGTGATTTTCGTGCATGATGGCCCTACATAGCCTACAAAGGCTGATAGGCTGTAAAACTCTATCCATCCAACCATCCATCTCCCTTGGGCATCAGGCTGTTCAATGCCTTGTGCTGACTTAAGCTTCCTTACAAGGACTGTATATCTGAGTGGTCAGAGGTGCAAGTTACTGAACCTGTGTGCAGTAGCGAAAACTTTTATTTTGTTCAAATACATGAAATTCATTTTGGGGGACTTTCACCCCAGGTCACCAATGCGCTGTAGGAAAGGCAATGCTGATTAAGCAACGTGGCCAAGGATGCAACTGTAGGATCCGTGCAGATTTGAACAACCACAGCAGCTAGGCACTAGGCAAGTGACCTAGTGGTAGGACTACCTAGTACTTGGTGGGGTGGCTTCACCAGTTTGTGGATGCTGTGGTAGCCATGTTGAGTGATGCCGTTTTGCAGAGTTGGCTGTCCATTTGTTGCCAGAAATACGGCTACTCATGTTTGTTTGTGGAATGCAGTCCCAGAGTCAGTGAAAAGATGGCAGTCGCAAAAGGATATGAAGAACTGGAAATTTTGAAATCACATCACTTTGTGAATGAAAACTTGAACATGGATGAAATGCGTTTGAATGGCATGATACAAATACTGACACATAAACAATTGCTTGCATGCATGCATTCACAATGAGGCTAAGCCTAACTTGGGTGTTAATATGCCCGTACTTTTCCTTGTTTTCCAGCCTTCGTCAGATTTTTGACTCGCATGCGAAGCAAAAGTGAGTATGTACTGAGCCGTTTCGTCCGTCCGTCCGTCCGGGCGTCCGTCCGGGCGTAAAAAACTTAAACGTTGGATTTTTCTCGGAGACTATTAAGTCTATCAACACCAAATGTGGCATGATGGTGTATGATGACAAGGCCTCAAAAAACATACATAGTGACTTGACCTTGTTTCAAGGTCAAGGTCACAGGAGCCATAAATGTGGTCTCAAAAACAGTCATTTTTCACATTTTCCCAATTTTCTCCCACGTTATTGAGAATGGCGACCTTAGCTACAAGTGGTATATAGGTCAAAGCAAGCCCTATCTTTTGATACCAGTTTGGTTGACCTTGCTTCAAGGTCAAGGTCACAGGAGCTCTTCAAAGTTGGATTGTATACATATTTTGAAGTGACCTTGACCCTGAACTATGGAAGATAACTGTTTCAAACTTAATAATTATGTGGGGCACATGTTATACTTTCATCATGAGACACATTTGTTCACATATCAAGGTCAAGGTCACTTTGACCCTTATGAAATGTGACCAAAATGGGGTAGTGAACCACTAAAAGTGACCATGGCCCGTATTCACAACGGCGATGTATCGGCGATATATTTTAACCCCGATTTATCTCTAAACTCAGACGATTCCAACTGCCTGTTCCGCTCTCCCTTGGCTGAAAACCAGTAGGCCCTATATATAGCAAAGCGCAACCTAGGATCCTCTGACGAGCGTATCTTATCTAATCGATCAAGATAACGCGGGGCTAGGGGATAAATCGAGTGTTAAAAAGATAAATCGCCGTTGTGAATACGGGCCCAGATCTCATGGTAGAAAGTGCCAACAAAGACCCTCTACAATAAGATGATTCATCCGGTCACTTCCGGCGAAATTAGGATCACGCGCGCCACCAAGCGGTAACCGTGCTTAGCCGGTAAAAAGTGTCGACCACGAAGAAGAGCTCAAGGCAAGGAGGTGACCATTGCAGTGCGAATAACTGTGTTAACTCGCGCTATGCGTGTCCACAGAAATCGTAGTCGTGATTACAGGGTTCGTACAGGTCATGGAAAACCTGGAAAGTCATGGAATTTGATTTTTCATTTTCCAGGCCTGGAAAGTCATGGAATTTCAACTTAGGTCATGGAAAGTCATGGAATTTAAGAAAGAAAAAAAAAGAAAAAAGAAAAACGTTTTCTAGGCTGTGCTTCGCGCGATACTCTCAATCTAATTTTAAACGCTGAGCACGTCAGGAAAACGTGCCCTTGCATCCCATTGGTTAATTCTGAAGGCTCGTGTGCCTTCTGCTTCCTGATTGGTTCTTTGGCTAGGTGACCTCGTTTCATTTCCACGCCCGTCCGGTCAGTTGGTTCAAGCGAGGACAGAGTGAAAAGAGCTTGTATTGTTTGTGGTGCAGTGTTTCTTTGAGAATCAGATTATCATCATGCCTGGAAAGTGTCGCTTTCAAGACTCTTGGACAGGAGACCCTGAATACCGTGAGTGGGTCATGCGAGCGAGAGTGGATGGGATGGCAAAGTGCCGATTTTGTGAAAAAGACTTTGCTGTATCCAACATGGAAGCGGCAGCGTTGAAAAGCCACATGAAAGGTGTCGCGCACCAGGCGCGTGCTAAAAAACACCAAGAAGAAAAGAGCAAACGTCAAACACGAATATCAGATTTTGTTCAAACTGCAAAAAATGCTGAGACAGAGAGTGCTTCAAAGGTGGTGGTTCCAGCTGGCGCTGCTACGCCGGTCGAAACTAGGCCTGCACCCACTGGCAGTGGCAGTAGATCTACTGGGATTGACACTTTCTTGACAACAGAGGACACACTGAAAGCAGAAATTTTGTGGACTTTGAAAATGGTCATCTCCCACTTCTCATTCTCCAGTACCAAAGGAATGAACGAGCTGTTCCGTCGCATGTTTCCCGACAGTGTCATCGCCTCCAAGTTTGCCTTGAGTGAAAGCAAAGCCCGGTACTTGATAACTTTTGGTCTGGGGCCACATTTCTTAGACATGCTCAAGGCAAAGGCCCGGTCTTCTGATTCTCTGGTGCTGCTCTTTGATGAGTCCCTGAATGCTGAACTTCAGAAGAAACAGCTGGATATCCATGTCCGATTTTGCTATTTACCATTTGGCGCTGGATCGAAATGGCGACCGCATGTCTGTTTCAAAATGTTGCTGTTTCTAACGTAATTTGGTCAAATATAGTTCTGGTTTAATTAGAATAGCTTAAATATATCATATTCAAGAAGGGGATAACGATATATATGCTCATTTCTAAGCCATTTCGAAGACATTAGCGCCATTTTGGTAAATAGCATGACCGTCAAAATCACACAATGATTCATGGCGAGTAAGAGCGTGACGGCGCAGATGCGATTTTGACGGACAAATCAGCTGAAATTGGTTAGTTTATTGAGGTTTTTGTTTCAGTTTATGCTAGAACAATCAGATAGGAAGATATTTATTGCAATATTTTGCACATATTGGAAAAAGTATTGTAGAACTCGGGACCTTCAGCGAGTGCTAAATAGACGCCGCACGCGATGTTCGAAGAAACTTCATCAGACCGGAAGTGGCCGTCGGTTCGATAGAATCCACTTTTTCTAGGATTCGCACATATCAATAACACAAAATACCAATGTAACATGAAAGATGAAAGTCTTTCTGAGTCGTCTAATTTTTTTAAACTAGTGGTAGGATTCCATGGCAATTTGTATCAAATCTTTGCGCTACTACAGTAGGCCTACTAGCCAAAATGCACTCGGCAATACCACTTCACTTTCATGGCTAATTGTGGACAATCCACAAAATATTGTGAATAAAAACAAGAATGAAAGTTGTTTATGAAGCAGAAGGTTTCAAGAACATGTGTCGTGTAGTTTTGTGTTAATCTGTCTTATTTCCGCTGAGAACATACAAGCCGATTACGTAAAAAAAAACACCCTCCGCCACTACCGACTCGCGGTGGCTCGACGGAGTTTGCATTTCGCGACTCGGGTTGGTCTCTTCTAAACACTCGTCCGTCGAAGTTTCTCATTTGATCAAGTTGAAACTTTACTACTCATTAGAGGAAAGATTGCTCTTTCGTTCGGTGTATGTTTGAACTTCCGGTGAAAATCGAAAGACGAGTTATGGATGAAAGTTCGAACGTCATCGGACATTTTGTTAAAATTTGCTCACTCCCGCTTTCGTACAGACACCCTCGGATTCTACAAGATTTCCCCCTTCCAACGCTATATTCGATGTTAATGTACGATGAATCTACTTTTTGTCAAGCGCCCGGATTGTGCGCTTGAAAGGAGAAAATAGGCGGAAATTTTCCACCTGTTTGTGCTCGATTACCACATTCAGCGTGCGTTAATCGTTGAAGCACCAGACAATTTGGGACAAAAGTATCATCATTTTAAGGAGTACTTGTTTGAAAATTTTCTGCATTTGTCAGTTTTTGAATCAATCTGCTGTAAAAATAATAACAAGAATTAGAAATTTTTTTACAACGGGTGTATTGTGCGTGAGTTTGATCGTGCGCCATACACTTTTCTCTTTAAAATTGTCATGTATCACAGTACGCTAGGTCATGGAAAATGTTGTTGAAGGTCATGGAAAGTCATGGAAAAGTCATGGAATTTTGTATCTAAAAACCTGTACGAACCCTGTGATTAGCCGGTCAAAAATGTCGACCACGAAGAAGAAATGAAGGCAAGGAGGTGACCATTGCAGTGCGATTAACTGTGTTAACTCGCGCTATGCGTGTCCACAGAAGTCGTTTTTCCGTTTTCCGTGGAAAAATAAAGAGAGGTAAGTAATGATTATATAAATGTGTTTTGAGCTAAGCGCAATAAAATACAGAACTTGAAGTGTAATCTAAATCTGCTGAACTGGTGGAGGAAGCTTGTGGCTTTTGCTTTTGTAGGTGTGCCGATATTTGTTTTCGAAAATCTGCTGATTTAGTCACGTCAGCACCTCAGCAAATCATCAGTCTTGATAATGAATGATTCACGTTAGATGATAAATATCGCCTTGAGGCTTGATCACAATTGAGTGATTCTGAATCAGAGTTGAAGAGTTTTGGCAACTGATTTCATGCAATTTTTGTTTGCGAAAATGTTGATGAGTATTAAATTAATGATGCATGTGGAATTTATTATAGTGAATAATAGTGGCCAAAACATTTCATCGCAATGAATAAACGCAACCGATCATAGCAGGAATGAAAAAAAAGGTCATAAAGATAAACAAAACTTACAAACACTATGCCGGAAAGCTAGCATAATAAAATGCAAGCACGTAGGTTTTACAAACATGACAGTTGACACATGGCAACTCGCTTTGTGGAGATGAGCATTATTGAAGTTGAAAACTAGTTATGTAGTTTTCTATTAAATTTG
Source organism: Theodoxus fluviatilis (assembly GCA_034096865.1). Taxonomy (NCBI): domain Eukaryota; kingdom Metazoa; phylum Mollusca; class Gastropoda; order Cycloneritida; family Neritidae; genus Theodoxus; species Theodoxus fluviatilis. Next base: position 24,732 of record JAWQFJ010009910.1, on the reverse strand, counting down.
TTGATACAGTGGAGTCCACTTATAGTGAACTCTGTTATTGTGGTTTTCCTGTTATTGTGAACAGTTTTTAATTTGGTTGTCTATTTGCACGTGACCGTGTATCTAGTGCCCAGGCTATTTGCACGTGAATGTGTATCTAGTGACCATGCAGGCTGTTTACACGGCAAGTTATTTTCACCGCAAGCAATACGGAAATCATGAAATCTGCATTTTTTTTGCTTACAATATCTGTTTGTGTTTCCCTACTACAGTAGATCTATGCAATTCTATAGTAATAAACATAAAATTACACGGCATGAGCCATGACCGTACTCAGTAAATCCTTCTATCTCGCTACTATCGCAGCGAGCGGCTCGGCCAGCAAAAGTAGGCCTACAGATACTGTGTTTACAGACAGAAGGATTTTTCTTCACCAGTCTTTGTTTAGTTATCGATATTTAATTAAAAAACTTGCAATATAATAATATAATATAATATAAAAGTGATTAATTCTCATAACGATTTCTGTTGTGGGTATGTGGAAGATTGTCTTCCTTGACTCGAGCGCCACGGTTTCCGCTTGGGGCGTCTCGGTCGGCTGCGTCATCATGTTTTATATAGGCCGAGTGCCGGATGAATCATCTTATTGTAGAGGATCTTTGGTGCCAATAAGCACCATTGTGCTTCCTATGTCTTGAATTAACAGCTTTGTGTTGCATGACCTTGGATGACCTTGACCTTGGATCGAGGCCACATGTGTTTTGGTAGGAAAACTGTGTAAAGCAGTTCTTAGTGTATGATGTCATTGGTAGGTTTAGTTGTTTGACCTTGACCTTGAAGGTCACCTGAAGGTCAAGGTCATGTAAAGGTTGAGGTCAAGCATGTGAGTCGTATGGGCTTTGCCCTTCTTGTTGTTTTTCAGTTAGTCTCTTTTGAAGAACAATGTCCCAAGTTCAAAGAAGGCAGAAAACATGCATTGAAATTGCTTTCTGTGTGTGTGAAATGTTGTGCGAAAAAGAACACTTCTGAAAAGTGTCACATTCTTTCCGGTTCCCAACACACGATCTTTCACACAAAAACACAAATAACTCAACATGTAGCATATTTTTAATGACAAAAACTTTATTGACAGAAACATTAATCTATTCTGAATACATCAAAACAAGTTGGAAGACTGCGGGATTTCAAGTTTGATTTTGAGAGGCAAAACTTTCCAGGCAGGTAGCAGAATTCGCCCTATGCTCACCTCTGTACTCTTGACCTTGTATGTATGGGCCTTTCTTTCACAGTGCAGTGCATATCCTCCCCCTGTGGGTTTGGGTTAAGAATTGACCCATTGTGTCTCCCAAAGTGATTCGTAAGAGGGGAATATCTAAGGACATCACGACCTGATGTGCGCTTCCTCTGATCAGTTCTAGTGGTTTTGGTGCTCAAAGGCCTTACACACCTCTGTGTGTGTGTGTGTGTGTGTGTGTGTGTGTGTGTGTGTGTGAATCTGTGTGTGGATGTATGAGTGTTGGTGTGTGGATGAGTGTTGGTGTGTGTATGTGTGGGTGTGTGTGTGTATGAGTGATGGTGTGTGTGTCGTGTTATGTGTGTGTGTGTGTGTGTGTGTATGAGAGTGTGTGTGAGTGCGTGTGTGTGTGAGTGTATGAGTGTGTGAGTGTATGAGTGTGTGTGTGTGTGTGTGTGTGTGTGTATGTGTGTTGGTGTGAGTGTGTGTGTGTGTGTGAATCTGTGTGTGGGTGTATGAGTGTTGGTGTGTGTATGTGTGTGTGTGTGTGTGTGAGACAGTTGTTGGGCAGTCCTTGCAGCTCTTTCTTTTTCCTCTGTGTTACAAGCCTGCCGCAAAGATGGCTGCCTCCATCTCTGGGCAGTAGCAGCCTTGGCTGTTGGCTCTGATGGATGGCAGCTGGTGCCAGGCTCAGTTGCAGCAACATGTCTCTCCACCCATCCTTGCCTGGCAGAGGCAGCGTAAACTCTTCAGCAAAATGTAGGGAAGGAACATTTCTGAACCTTGTTTTTATGCACTTTTCTCCATCTTGCTTGCAGGTGGATGATGCTTCTGATTTGGGTGATGAAGATCTTGGTGGCATTTTGGGTAAGCAACCATTTTATCGACCATCTCTTTCATTGTGTCTCTTGATAATTGACTGTGTAAAATGTTGAGCTTTGTTCTTACTCGTGTTGCCAAGTGGACAAAATGTGAATGTGCATTTTTAGAGCTATAGGTTTGGGCATGAGAGTGATATCTAGTGGCATATTTTGCATGTCGAACTCCATTGCTCATCTTTGATAACGACTGTCCCTTGTGTTAACTGAAGCACTCCTAGTGAGCGGCGGAGGCAAATCGGATCAGGCTCTCAAACTGACCATTGGTCACAGTGACATCGTCTTCTCTCAGTCTGTTAGAAATTTAGGCGTCATGTTTGACGATGATCTGTCAATGAGATCTCATGTCAACAAAGTCTTCAGTTAGCATATTACGAGCTAAGGAAAATTAGTACCATTCGTCATCTTTCTCAGCAGGCCACCAAAATGCTCATCACATCACTTTTCCTGTCTCGTCTCGACTATGGAAACTCTCTTCTTGCTGGCATCCCTGACACTCTGCTTAACAAACTCCAGAAAGTATCCAGAGCATTGCGGTCTGATGAGTGGCAGTGACTGACAAAGCTGTTTCTCTCAGAAATACTGTGCAGGTGGGATTTTTGTCTGTGCATTTTCATCATCATGTTTCAGACACATGAATTATGAAAGTGGCGTGTTATGATATGTAGATTACCTGTGTATGTACTGAAGCAAGCAGGGGAAGGAGGAGGGCTGCTGCAGTGAGACAGGAAAGCCCACGTGCCATGAGTGAGTGCTGGGCGCATACTCCCTTCACACAGCAGTGCCAGAAAGCCATGTGTTCTGATTACTGCTGTGTTCCTTCCTTCAGGGAAGAAGAAGAAGAAGCGGGAGGCTGAGATCAAGAACGAGATTATGCGGCTGATGGATCTGGAGGAAGAGGACTCCGACAGTGACGAGGACTCCGACAGTGACGAGGATGAAGACTATGAGGTGAGTGCCCTCAGGCTGGCTGCCTTCCTGCATCTCTGTGTGCCAATACCTTGAGGGGTGGGTCTTTTTTCCTGTGTCATGCTTTGGGGATGTGGTGGTGATGCTTCTCCCTTGGGCATCCCCCTGTGGGTTCGGGGTAAGAATTGACCCACTGCGTCTCCCTACGCGATTCGTAAAAGGTGAATAACTAGGGACACCGTTACTTGATTTGCGTTTACTCCAAACTGTTCTAGTGATTTTCGTGCATGATGGCCCTACATAGCCTACAAAGGCTGATAGGCTGTAAAACTATCCATCCAACCATCCATCTCCCTTGGGCATCAAGCTGTTCAATGCCTTGTGCTGACTTAAGCTTCCTTAGAAGGACTGTATATCTGAGTGGTCAGAGGTGCAAGTTACTGAACCTGTGTGCAGTAGCGAAAACTTTTATTTTGTTCAAATACATGAAATTCATTTTGGGGGACTTTCACCCCAGGTCACCAATGCGCTGTAGGAAAGGCAATGCTGATTAAGCAACGTGGCCAAGGATGCAACTGTAGGATCCGTGCAGATTTGAACAACCACAGCAGCTAGGCACTAGGCAAGTGACCTAGTGGTAGGACTACCTAGTACTTGGTGGGGTGGCTTCACCAGTTTGTGGATGCTGTGGTAGCCATGTTGAGTGATGCCGTTTTGCAGAGTTGGCTGTCCATTTGTTGCCAGAAATACGGCTACTCATGTTTGTTTGTGGAATGCAGTCCCAGAGTCAGTGAAAAGATGGCAGTCGCAAAAGGATATGAAGAACTGTAAATTTCGAAATCACATCACTTTGTGAATGAAAACTTGAACATGGATGAAATGCGTTTGAATGGCATGATACAAATACTGACACATAAACAATTGCTTGCATGCATGCATTCACAATGAGGCTAAGCCTAACTTGGGTGTTAATATGCCCGTACTTTTCCTTGTTTTCCAGCCTTCGTCAGATTTTTGACTCGCATGCGAAGCAAAAGTGAGTCTATGTACTGAGCCGTTTCGTCCGTCCGTCCGGGCGTAAAAAACTTAAACGTTGGATTTTTCTCGGAGACTATTAAGTCTATCAACACCAAATGTGGCATGATGGTGTATGATGACAAGGCCTAAAAAAAAACATACATAGTGACTTGACCTTGTTTCAAGGTCAAGGTCACAGGAGCCATAAATGTGGTCTTAAAAACAGTCATTTTTCACATTTTCCCAATTTTCTCCCACGTTATTGAGAATGGCGACCTTAGCTACAAGTGGTATATAGGTCAAAGCAAGCCCTATCTTTTGATACCAGTTTGGTTGACCTTGCTTCAAGGTCAAGGTCACAGGAGCTCTTCAAAGTTGGATTGTATACATATTTTGAAGTGACCTTGACCCTGAACTATGGAAGATAACTGTTTCAAACTTAATAATTATGTGGGGCACATGTTATACTTTCATCATAAGACACATTTGTTCACATATCATCAAGGTCACTTTGACCCTTATGAAATGTGACCAAAATGGGGTAGTGAACCACTAAAAGTGACCATATCTCATGGTAGAAAGTGCCAATAAGCACCATTGTGCTTCCTATGTCTTGAATTAACAGCTTTGTGTTGCATGACCTTGGATGACCTTGACCTTGGGTCAAGGTCACATGTATTTTGGTAGGAAAAATGTGTAAAGCATTTCTTTGTGTATGATGTCATTGGTAGGTTTAGTTTGTTTGACCTTGACCTTGAAGGTCACCCGAAGGTCAAGGTCATATAAAGGTCAAGGTCAAGCATGTGAGTCATGTGGGCTTTGCCCTTCTTGTTGTGTGTGTGTGCGCCTAGAGCTCCACTATGTACTTTCTTGACTGTGTGGAGGAAGTGCGCCTTATAAATAAACATATTATTATTATTACTGGTATAGGGGTAGCTTGCTAGTCCTGGTGTACTATGCAGTAAACTGATTACTGGTATAGGGATAGCTGGCTAGTCCTGGTGTACTGCACAGTAAACTGATTACTGGTATAGGGGTAGCTGGCTAGTCTTGGTGTACTGTACAGTAAACTGATTACTGGGATAGGGATAGCTGGCTAGTCCTGTTGTACTGTACAGTAAACTGATTACTGATATAGGGGTAGCTGCCTAGTCCTGGTGTACTGTACAGTAAACTGATTACTGGTGTGGGGGTAGCTTGCTAGTCCTGGTGTACTATGCAGTAAACTGATTACTGGTATAGGGATAGCTGGCTAGTCCTGGTGTACTGCACAGTAAACTGATTACTGGTATAGGGGTAGCTGGCTAGTCCTGGTGTACTGCACAGTAAACTGATTACTGGTGTGGGGGTAGCTGGCTAGTCCTGGTGTACTGTACAGTAAACTGATTACTGGTGTGGGGGTAGCTGGTGTACTGTACAGTAAACTGATTACTGGTATAGGGGTAGCTGGCTAGTCCTGGTGTACTGCACAGTAAACTGATTACTGGTATAGGGGTAGCTGGCTAGTCCTGGTGTACTGCACAGTAAACTGATTACTGGTATAGGGGTAGCTGGCTAGTCCTGGTGTACTGCACAGTAAACTGATTACTGGTATAGGGGTAGCTGGCTAGTCCTGGTGTACTGCACAGTAAACTGATTACTGGTATAGGGGTAGCTGCCTAGTCCTGGTGTACTGCACAGTAAACTGATTACTGGTATAGAGATAGCTGGCTAGTCCTGGTGTACTGCACAGTAAACTGATTACTGGTATAGGGGTAGCTGGCTAGTCCTGGTGTACTGCACAGTAAACTGATTACTGGTATAGGGGTAGCTGCCTAGTCCTGGTGTACTGCTGAGTAAACTGATTACTGGTATAGGGGTAGCTGCCTAGTCCTGGTGTACTGCACAGTAAACTGATTACTGGTGTGGGGGTAGGTGGCTAGTCCTGGTGTACTGCACAGTTAGCTGATTACTGGTATAGGGGTAGCTGCCTAGTCCTGGTGTACTGTACAGTAAACTGATTACTGGTATAGGGGTAGCTGCCTAGTCCTGGTGTACTGCACAGTAAACTGATTACTGGTATAGGGATAGCTGGCTAGTCCTGGTGTACTGCACAGTAAACTGATTACTGGTATAGGGGTAGCTGCCTAGTCCTGGTGTACTGCACAGTAAACTGATTACTGGTGTGGGGGTAGCTGGCTAGTCCTGTTGCACTGTACAGTAAACTGATTACTGGTGTGGGGGTAGCTGGCTAGTCCTGTTGTACTGTACAGTAAACTGATTACTGGTGTGGGGGTAGCTGGCTAGTCCTGGTGTACTGCACAGTAAACTGATTACTGGTGTGGGGGTAGCTGGCTAGTCCTGGTGTACTGTACAGTAAACTGATTACTGGTGTGGGGGTAGCTGGCTAGTCCTGGTGTACTGCACAGTAAACTGATTACTGGTGTGGGGGTAGCTGGCTAGTCCTGTTGTACTGTACAGTAAACTGATTACTGGTGTGGGGGTAGCTGGCTAGTCCTGGTGTACTGCACAGTAAACTGATTACTGGTGTGGGGGTAGCTGGCTAGTCCTGGTGTACTGTACAGTAAACTGATTACTGGTATAGGGGTAGCTGGCTAGTCCTGGTGTACTGCACAGTAAACTGATTACTGGTGTGGGGGTAGCTGGCTAGTCCTGGTGTACTGCACAGTAAACTGATTACTGGTGTGGGGGTAGCTGGCTAGTCCTGGTGTACTGCACAGTAAACTGATTACTGATATAGGGGTAGCTGGCTAGTCCTGGTGTACTGCACAGTAAACTGATTACTGATATAGGGGTAGCTGGCTAGTCCTGGTGTACTGCACAGTAAACTGATTACTGATATAGGGGTAGCTGGCTAGTCCTGGTGTACTGCACAGTAAACTGATTACTGATAGAGGGGTAGCTGCCTAGTCCTGGTGTACTGTACAGTAAACTGATTACTGATATAGGGGTAGCTGGCTAGTCCTGGTGTACTGCACAGTAAACTGATTACTGGTGTGGGGGTAGCTGGCTAGTCCTGGTGTACTGCACAGTAAACTGATTACTGATATAGGGGTAGCTGGCTAGTCCTGGTGTACTGCACAGTAAACTGATTACTGGTGTGGGGGTAGCTGGCTAGTCCTGGTGTACTGCACAGTAAACTGATTACTGGTGTGGGGGTAGCTGGCTAGTCCTGGTGTACTGCACAGTAAACTGATTACTGGTGTGGGGGTAGCTGGCTAGTCCTGGTGTACTGCACAGTAAACTGATTACTGATATAGGGGTAGCTGGCTAGTCCTGGTGTACTGCACAGTAAACTGATTACTGATATAGGGGTAGCTGGCTAGTCCTGGTGTACTGCACAGTAAACTGATTACTGGTGTGGGGGTAGCTGGCTAGTCCTGGTGTACTGCACAGTAAACTGATTACTGGTGTGGGGGTAGCTGGCTAGTCCTGGTGTACTGCACAGTAAACTGATTACTGGTGTGGGGGTAGCTGCCTAGTCCTGGTGTACTGTACAGTAAACTGATTACTGGTATAGGGGTAGCTGGCTAGTCCTGTTGTACTGCACAGTAAACTGATTACTGGTGTGGGGGTAGCTGGTGTACTGTACAGTAAACTGATTACTGGTATAGGGGTAGCTGGCTAGTCCTGGTGTACTGCACAGTAAACTGATTACTGGTATAGGGGTAGCTGCCTAGTCCTGGTGTACTGTACAGTAAACTGATTACTGGTGTGGGGGTAGCTGGCTAGTCCTGGTGTACTGTACAGTAAACTGATTACTGGTATAGGGGTAGCTTGCTAGTCCTGGTGTACTGCACAGTAAACTGATTACTGGTATAGGGGTAGCTGGCTAGTCCTGGTGTACTGCACAGTAAACTGATTACTGGTGTGGGGGTAGCTGGCTAGTCCTGGTGTACTGCACAGTAAACTGATTACTGGTGTGGGGGTAGCTGGTGTACTGTACAGTAAACTGATTACTGGCATAGGGGTAGCTGGCTAGTCCTGGTGTACTGTACAGTAAACTGATTACTGGTATAGAGATAGCTGGCTAGTCCTGGTGTACTGCACAGTAAACTGATTACTGGTGTGGGGGTAGCTGGCTAGTCCTGGTGTACTGCACAGTAAACTGATTACTGGTGTGGGGGTAGCTGGCTAGTCCTGGTGTACTGCACAGTAAACTGATTACTGGTGTGGGGGTAGCTGCCTAGTCCTGGTGTACTGTACAGTAAACTGATTACTGGTGTGGGGGTAGCTGGTGTACTGTACAGTAAACTGATTACTGGTGTGGGGGTAGCTGGCTAGTCCTGGTGTACTGCACAGTAAACTGATTACTGGTGTGGGGGTAGCTGGTGTACTGTACAGTAAACTGATTACTGGTATAGGGGTAGCTGGCTAGTCCTGGTGTACTGCACAGTAACCTGATTACTGGTGTGGGGGTAGCTGCCTAGTCCTGGTGTACTGTACAGTAAACTGATTACTGGTATAGGGGTAGCTGCCTAGTCCTGTTGTACTGCACAGTAAACTGATTACTGGTATAGAGATAGCTGGCTAGTCCTGGTGTACTGCACAGTAAACTGATTACTGGTGTGGGGGTAGCTGGCTAGTCCTGGTGTACTGCACAGTAAACTGATTACTGGTATAGGGGTAGCTGGCTAGTCCTGGTGTACTGCACAGTAAACTGATTACTGGTGTGGGGGTAGCTGGCTAGTCCTGGTGTACTGCACAGTAAACTGATTACTGGTGTGGGGGTAGCTGGCTAGTCCTGGTGTACTGCACAGTAAACTGATTACTGGTGTGGGGGTAGCTGGCTAGTCCTGGTGTACTGTACAGTAAACTGATTACTGGTGTGGGGGTAGCTGGCTAGTCCTGGTGTACTGCACAGTAAACTGATTACTGGTATAGGGGTAGCTGGCTAGTCCTGGTGTACTGTACAGTAAACTGATTACTGGTGTGGGGGTAGCTGGCTAGTCCTGGTGTACTGCACAGTAAACTGATTACTGGTATAGGGGTAGCTGGCTAGTCCTGGTGTACTGTACAGTAAACTGATTACTGGTGTGGGGGTAGCTGGCTAGTCCTGGTGTACTGCACAGTAAACTGATTACTGGTATAGGGGTAGCTGGCTAGTCCTGGTGTACTGCACAGTAAACTGATTACTGGTGTGGGGGTAGCTGGCTAGTCCTGGTGTACTGCACAGTAAACTGATTACTGGTATAGAGATAGCTGGCTAGTCCTGGTGTACTATGCAGTAAACTGATTACTGATATAGGGGTAGCTGGCTAGTCCTGGTGTACTGCACAGTAAACTGATTACTGGTATAGGGGTAGCTGGCTAGTCCTGGTGTACTGTACAGTAAACTGATTACTGGTATAGGGGTAGCTGGCTAGTCCTGGTGTACTGTACAGTAAACTGATTACTGATATAGGGGTAGCTGCCTAGTCCTGGTGTACTGTACAGTAAACTGATTACTGGTATAGGGGTAGCTGGCTAGTCCTGGTGTACTGCACAGTAAACTGATTACTGGTATAGGGGTAGCTGGCTAGTCCTGGTGTACTGTACAGTAAACTGATTACTGGTATAGGGGTAGCTGGCTAGTCCTGGTGTACTGCACAGTAAACTGATTACTGGTATAGGGGTAGCTGGCTAGTCCTGGTGTACTGTACAGTAAACTGATTACTGATATAGGGGTAGCTGGCTAGTCCTGGTGTACTGTACAGTAAACTGATTACTGGTATAGGGGTAGCTGGCTAGTCCTGGTGTACTGCACAGTAAACTGATTACTGGTGTGGGGGTAGCTGGCTAGTCCTGGTGTACTGCACAGTAAACTGATTACTGGTATAGGGGTAGCTGGCTAGTCCTGGTGTACTGCACAGTAAACTGATTACTGGTATAGGGGTAGCTGGCTAATCCTGGTGTACTGCACAGTAAACTGATTACTGGTATAGGGGTAGCTGGCTAGTCCTGTTGTACTGTACAGTAAACTGATTACTGGTGTGGGGGTAGCTGGCTAGTCCTGGTGTACTGTACAGTAAACTGATTACTGGTGTGGGGGTAGCTGGCTAGTCCTGGTGTACTGTACAGTAAACTGATTACTGGTATAGGGGTAGCTGGCTAGTCCTGGTGTACTGTACAGTAAACTGATTACTGGTGTGGGGGTAGCTGGCTAGTCCTGGTGTACTGCACAGTAAACTGATTACTGGTGTGGGGGTAGCTGGCTAGTGCTGGTGTACTGTACAGTAAACTGATTACTGGCATAGGGGTAGCTGGCTAGTCCTGGTGTACTGTACAGTAAACTGATTACTGGTGTGGGGGTAGCTGGCTAGTCCTGGTGTACTGCACACTAAACTGATTACTGGTGTGGGGGTAGCTGGCTAGTCCTGGTGTACTGCACAGTAAACTGATTACTGGTATAGGGGTAGCTGGCTAGTCCTGGTGTACTGTACAGTAAACTGATTACTGGTGTGGGGGTAGCTGGCTAGTCCTGGTGTACTGCACAGTAAACTGATTACTGGTATAGGGGTAGCTGGCTAGTCCTGGTGTACTGTACATTAACCTGATTACTGGTATAGGGGTAGCTGCCTAGTCCTGGTGTACTGTACAGTAAACTGATTACTGGTATAGGGGTAGCTGGCTAGTCCTGTTGTACTGTACAGTAAACTGATTACTGGTATAGGGATAGCTGGCTAGTCCTGGTGTACTGTACAGTAAACTGATTACTGGTATAGGGGTAGCTGGCTAGTCCTGGTGTACTGTACAGTAAACTGATTACTGGTATAGGGGTAGCTGGCTAGTCCTGGTGTACTGTACAGTAAACTGATTACTGGTATAGGGGTAGCTGGCTAGTCCTGGTGTACTGTACAGTAAACTGATTACTGGTATAGGGGTAGCTGGCTAGTCCTGGTGTACTGTACAGTAACCTGATTACCCGTATAGGGGTAGCTGGCTAGTCCTGGTGTACTGCACAGTTAGCTGATTACTGGTATAGGGGTAGCTGGCTAGTCCTGGTGTACTGCACAGTAAACTGATTACTGGTATAGGGATAGCTGGCTAGTCCTGGTCATACAAGATTGTACCTTTTCATTTCCTGAAGTTGGAAGTATTGTTGATGTGTACACCAAAAGGGATTTTGAACTTAAGAGGGATTTCAGGAATGCAGATCTCTGTTGCTTCAGTAGGAGATACGAGAAGGGGATACATGGAGCGTTACGGCCTATCAGCCTTTGTAGGCTATGTGAGGCCATTAATAACGAACAATCACAGGGACGGGTAGAGTAACAGTCGTCACGATTTCCCTACTTCTCCGCTCCCTATGAATCGCGCAAGGAGACGTGGTGGGTCAGTTCTTACCTCCTACCCACATGGGGATGAAGACAAGAGAAAACATTCCGCAGTTACTATTTTTGGATATTAGAATGAAAAGAATCATCGTCGTCGTCGTCGTCATCGTCATCATCATCGTCGTCGTCGTCGTCGTCATCATCATCATCATCATCATCATCATCATCATCATCATCATCATCATCATCATCATCATCATCATCATCATCCATACACGGTATACATGTATAGATATTTTTCTTGGGGACCTTCAACCCAGGTGTCCATTGTGCAGCGCCCGTTGCGCGGCCAGTGAACGTCAGTCATTTGTGGGGACTGACAGTCGGCTGCACCATTGATAGTCAGGAACGATGGCCGCCTGGCAACGCCATATCGAAGAGCGGGATGATATAACGGAATATTTTCGAGTCTTATAAACACTCGTTTCTGTCTTCAGAAAAGGACGGTCTAGCCGATGCCATCAAGTTACCCGGATGTGGCGGAGTCTGGGGTGGCTCAGAGTTGACCATCTGCCCCCCGCCTGGGGACTACGTCAAGACCAAGCTGTAGAGCCACCTCAACCCCCTCCACTCCCCAGCACCGCAGTCCCCTCCACTCCCCAGCACCGCAGTCCCCTCCACTCCCCAGCACCGCAGTCCCCTCCACTCCCCAGCACCGCAGTCCCCTTCGCAAACGCGTGGGCTGCTGCGCCCCAGACCTCCAGGAAGCGACCAGAGACCCAGGGCTGGGGTCGTGAAGAAACCACAGACGGTGGACTAGGGATGAGTCTTGCACCGTGTCCTTTCTCTGGGCATCGTCCCTAAGCTGCCTTGGAGACGGCGGCTCTGCAGGCAGCCACCAGACCCAAGCAAGGCATGCGCCAGACGGCCAGGCAGGCCAAGGACAGAGACAGGCTGTCGTCACGTCGCTGGGAAAGCGGTATTGGCCGGTCTTCGTACACTGGCACCCTGACCCGCGACTTCGTTCCCCCTTTGTCTCTCGAACCCAGCCGTCCAACGGTTTGTTCTTGCAAATAAACGCACATATCAATCCTGCGACATTGTTTGCAATCTTTTGCAAGTAACAGAATGGCCGAGCTGGCCTTCCCTCAACATGTTCTCTCTACTTTCTCAAGACCGTCTACGTCCAGGAAAAGAGAACAGGGCGTATCCGACTTAGTATTTCAATCTAGTCAATGTGACATCCATTTACTTTTTCCGGCCTCTTACCGACACTAATACAGAACACTCTTCATAAAACATCTTGTCACCTCGGGTAATAAACTTGTATAAGAGTAGTAAATTACAAAGTGATTAGTCAAGTGAATTCAATACCAGGATGTAGTGCAGTCGTCATTTTGGTGCAGAAAGAAGTGACTGAAGATGAAAATGTTCAACACTTACCACGATGAGAAAAGCCATATCCGACAGTCTGACCAGAATGGCAATTGTCAGGTCTACGCCCTGGGAAATTCAGTGTTTCGAATATTAAGCACAGATGGCTTTTTCATTACGGTACAAAGTGTTCCAAAAGTACAGACGGCATTGTATCAGAAATGTCCTCAGACAGCAGGGGAGTGGCAAGGTTGTTTTACAATTCTTTAAATCGTCATCACTGAAGTTAGTATCATTTTGGTGCCGAAATTTTACATGATTTTTGCAAACTCCTAAGCTTCAGTTGCACAATTTTGAATTACAAACACCACTTAACAAACAACAAAAAACCCAATTCAAGGCGATAATGATTGCTGGTTTTATTCAGTCAACAGATGAACACACGAAAAATAAGACATAATGTTTTTCAAGGCAAAGACAACAGCACCAAAAATTTGCTTCCGTCAGCTTCCAAAGACGAACATGTCGGAGATCACATGTGACGATGCAATTGTTTCCTGTTCATTCCTTATGAATCCCCGAATAAGCCACTCCTATGGTCAAAAGTACGGAGGTGAGCAGAGAGCTGTTACATGAGTTCCTAAAAGTAAACTTTATGAAAACTTAACAGTTTTGCATGAATATGGTAGGATTTGTCATGAGAATCAACTACACAACACATAAATTTAAGATGATGCTTTGTTTGGTTGCATTTTTGAAAAAAGATTTTAAGTCTGTTCACAACATTAACACCGTCACACATTTCAAACACACACTGTATAAACTTTAAAAAGTGGAAATCTTTATTATTACATCTTGAGAACTCACCACATGAGTCAAAACTGTCATACACATTACAAATTTGAACTGAAAACTAGTAAACAAAGACTTTAGAAAAGATAATAACGAGTCTGTTCACAACATAACGCCACAACACAATTCCTCATTGAAAGTCATGCTTTAAGCATTAAATATGTCAATTTTAGTATTAAACAGTTTTTAGATGTATTCTAAATGTAACAAACACATATTTAAAGAAAAGCAATTGCATTGGGAATGTATATATCATTAGATACATACTTCAGTCTTTCGACCATTTTAAATGGTTACATTTTTTCCATTTAAGCACATCTGTTGGACCAATGTACTTATTCTCACAGTCCAAGTTTAGCAATGGACATCAGAAAACTTAAAAGTGAAGTCAGAAAATAAAAATAATTGAATATACTCTTTGTAAACCCCAAAAATTGAATTCTGATCAATGTCTGTTCACAACATTACACCGTTACAAACTTTTTTTAAAATAAAAAGTGACAAATTTTAAATTCTGAATCAGGAACAATGTTTCAGAAGGTGCATAAGGAAGACAGCTACATTTTGCACTCCTTCCCATGCACACCATTCTCTTATTACGTGCAGTAAAAAAAAAGTGCGTGTTTGTTCATAACATAACACCATTTTGTTCACAACATAACACAAAACCAATTTTTAAAAGTGTGATGAAACAGTTCCTGATCACCAAAACATTCAATTTAACAAAACTGAATATTCTGTCAACATTGATGTATTCATTAAAACTTAAAATAGCCATTGAACATTTGTTGCTCTTGTAATGCACTTTAATGGTGTAATGTTATGAACTGGATGGTGTATTGTTATGAACTACATGAAAGATCTAGAAAAACAAAATTTTAGTTTGATTCTTGTACAAGAATGTTTATAGTAATAATACATGTAGAATGAAATGGTGGTTTGGTTTAATTATTGTTTGGCCTTCTGTATATAGCTAGATAAGTTTGTTTGCAACATTACACACACAGGTGTGTGCGTAATGTTGTGAACAGAGTGTGTTTTTCTAAAAATGTGCCTAAATGGAATCTTGAGAGTGTGTCTGTGTTCAACAATGTAGAACTTAACCAGAAGGTTTTAATTCTTTATCCCCACCAAGTTTTAAAGTTGATTTTTGTGGTTTTTGGATGTTCACAACAGTAACACCATTCTTAATTCCACTTGCCATTGTTTTCCTCACTAAAAGTACATGCAGAGTGTGATTTCAGTCCTGACAAAAAGACCACAGCAAAGCTGAATAATCAATAGTCCTATTTACCAACAACTTGATAACATAATAATGCACACACCATCTGATTTTAGCTGTTTTCCCTCAAAATTGAGCACTTTGGTCTGTACACAACTAATTAGGCCCAGAATTTGTTTTCATTTTATTCATAAAATATATCAAATATCTAGATTTTTGCAACACACAATTATTTTGCAGTTACACAATTGCAGGAAAATCCACTTCATGTAAAAAAAAAACCAACATGTTTGATTTATTTGAAGATAAAGTTGCAAAATCTTAACGCAATTTTTGTCTTGGTCGTTAAAATGTTGTTTTATCAAGTCAAAACAAAAGTTTTCTGATTGTTTTAAAACTTAACCATGAAATACAACCATTGTAGCATGTAGTGACACTGATTGCATGGGGTAAGACAGAATCTTTGTGTGGAATTTTAACCTTTGAAGACGATGGTGCTAGTGTTACACAAATGTTGTGAACAGACTTTATACATCAAAATTATTATTTTGGATTACAAATTTTATTTCTCAGCAAGTCTGTTGAAAAGAAGGTCTCCCAAAAACAACTTTGGCAGAAAATAATTATTAGGATTTACTTTTTGTGTGTGTAAAAAAGAGCTTGAAAATGAGCCTTTTGGAATGTGTAACACTTTCTCTGTTTCCCAAAACTCAATATTCCTAACACAAATGCAAATAACTCAACAACTATCAATTTTAGTGAGAAAAAAATTATTTGCTAGCAACATTGTTCAATACTGAATAAGTCACAGCAAGTTTGAAGTCAGCATGTGTTGAAGTTTGAGTTTGTGAGGCAAAGTTTCACTGATGGGTATTGAAATTGACCCTCTGCTCACCTCTGTACTTTTGACCCTATGTGATTCTGCCTCTACAGATTTCATTAAACTGTGTAAATAATATATATGCACGTATTTGACTTTAAATAAGAAAAATAATGTTCCAACCGCGTGAAATTACGAGGGGACTTTGAATGCAGTGGAAAAAATATACTGCACAAACATATGAAGTTCATTGTCGATACGAGGGCGAATACTTTTTTCTCCATTCCATAAGTGCATATTCAACACTACCAATACTGCAAACAATTTCGAGCTTGGCTAACTACGGTAGCCATTCCACTAATAGCTGGCTTTAATGATTTCTGTACATCTCCATTCCATATGTGACTGTTGAACACTGCCAATACGGCAAACAATTTCAAGCTTGGCTTACTACGATAGCCATTCTACTACTGGTTGACTGTATAATTTTTGTATATCAGTTTCTCTCTTCTCTGAGCCTGTGTGCTAACATACACACATTCCATACAGTATTTCTAGAGAAATTTTCAAACGATACATTTCATTCGTTCACAATAGAAAAATGAAAGTGAAACTATGAAAGCGTGGAATTATGAAGATTTTGATTACAGTAATTAACCTTCTAAACTGAGAATAAACAAATAGCTTCTAGTGACGCAATCACTCGAAATATAATTCTTTAAATAACGATTAGATAAAATATTACTGAAACACTACCCAAATGAATACTACAGCTTTTACTAGTAGAAATAAGCTGAAAAGACGGCATGGAGAGGACGCAAGCGCTAATTTACGACCAGTACTGCCTGGTTCACTGGATTTTATCTGAGGAATGGTGATAGTTCGCGATGTTCTTTTTTTGGCATGCTGGAATCTTCACTTCTCCAAGAATCCAGTCCTACCATTTCTCATCCACTGACATAACAAGTTCATAAACTGTGAATCACTTTCACCGATCACCCTCCTTCTACAGTTCTATCGTCCTGTCCACCGTCCTATCACAAGATTTTCGAGGAATGCGTCGTCTGCAACACCACTTCCTTTCTCACTCCCTTCCCTTCTCCCTGTCTCTGACGCTCGTGCAAACGCAGTCACACACGTACATGCACGTGCGTAAGAAATCAAGCACGCGCGCACACACACGCACGCACGCACGCACGCACGCACACACGCATGCACACACGTACACACACACGTACACACGCAAACACACATACACACACGCACACACACGCACACACACACGCACGCACACACGATACAGGCCTGACCGCACTCTAAAGCTTCCTCCCTCTAAAGGTCCTACACCTGATACCGACCCACGTCCTAACTACATCTCCACTGCACCAGTGTGTTCCACATCTGGCACCTCACCTCCACCTGCACCTCACCTCCACCATGAAATGTTCCCTTTTCAGGGCCCGTGGGAGAAATAACAGAAGTCGGGGGATTTTAACTGGCAATGATATGGACTGTCTCAAAACAACAGAAACCTTAGGAAAGTTGCTGTCAGGTAAATTTCTCAAAATGTTGACCGATACAACAAGTCATAGGAATCTACTAAGGAATCATTTTTAAGATGAGCTCTTTGATTAAGTGTTGCAAATAACAACTGATGTATTCAATGTCGCACACACCTGTCAGTCATGTATTTGTACGTGTATAGGGCTGACTATGACGATACCGAAAAGAGCGATTCGAGCATTTTCCTTGAAAGCACATCCCGTTTTCAAAACATGTGGTAGTCAATAAGTGTATAGAAAATAAATGGCCGCAACTCTATGTACATACATTGCAGAAATTCTGCATTGCACCTCGAACGCACACAACGCGACATGGACCAAATACTTGATAAATGTTGGGAAATGTGAATAATGCTTAGACTCTGAGGGTCACACGGCCAGCCGGTCATACGACAATACCTCCAATGATGAATACACAGATGAAGGCGGTGCGGAGGAGAATGATGTGCATAGGAAACGTCTACTCTCAAAAGACACGAGAGAAAGAAAGCTGCTCATTGTTGGGACCTGATGTGGGAGTCACGCACCGCGGCGATAGAGGGTCGCATCCAGGGCATTCCCGACGCCAGGTGGGATGAGCAGGAATCCGAAAGCATCATTCGCAGGAGAGGCGCGTTTTCTTATGAAAGGCCTACATAATGTTCGGAGATGAGCGCTCACGAGGTCCAGAGCTTTTGTCCCACATTAACCTGTCCACGCGGTAAGCACTCGCCACAAGCGCTCGCCACAAGCGCTCATCTCTACATTTGTAATACAAGTCGAAACGAAACGCGCCTCTCTCGCGAACGATGCTTTCAGATGCTACTTGCGAATCCCGCCACTGGTCAATCTCGCGCATGCCCACAGTAAGGTCACGTCTTGTGGTCATCGCATCGCTCCCAGTCCACTCGCTCCCCAAAGACAGGCCACCGATGACGTCACGTGTCCATGTTTGGGTTTTCTGCAGCCAATGGCGAGTGATGCATGAAACTGGCGCGTTGCTTAGCCTGCCTAGTTGGCAAATAAAAGGCCAGTGTCAGCATGTGTCAAACATTTGACTGCCTTTACATCTGCTTTCATCGTGTTGGCACATGCTGACACCGGCAAGATTCCTTGCAAGACCTTGCAAGATTCCTAGGGTAAGCAACTCGCCCCTGAATAACTGAGTTTGTTATTATTTTACACGTTAGCCGGGTTTATTCATGCACAGTTATAAATGTGTATTCCTAAAGACTCATTAACATAAAGAATGATATCGTCGACACAAACTTGACATCAAAGCTTCTGCGTAAGTAAACATTATAGTATTAAACACACGAGTAGACACATCGTGTGCTCATGTATGCACAGGAGAAACACACATGCATGTGCAAAACACACAGGTCTGAACATGCATGCACGCACATAATTTAGTGAACACTCCCCACATTCTCTGCACACATGTAAATGACACCATGGGCGTACGTAAAGTTTGCTTTGCTAGCGCAATCCATCGTAGTGGAAGAAATGAAAGGGGAAAAAGAAGCTAAAGTTTCAATAGATACTGTCAAACATAACCCATCATCAAACGCTGGTAACATTGGTGGATCCCGCCAAAACTGATCTTTCCCCACATTCACAAGAACAGTCAGTGTAATTAAGAAGAAAACAGACTGAACTCTTTCATTCATAGGACGAAAAGGAGCTTTTAAACAGAGCGAGTCTGGCAGAATGCCAGGCTGGCAGGAAGACTGGAAGACAGATGGACAAACACAGAGCAGACGAAAAACGAGTAGCTTCACACCATGTGACATGTTGAGCACATAGGCGGTGCCCACTATGGCATGGAGGGTGTGGTGAGCAGCTAGGAAACCTTCACACCCCTCCACATGGAAAATGGTTACATCCAGCGCCTTGCAAAAATCTAGGGTGACCTCCCTTAGTAGTTGCACTCGGTAATGCGTAACAACATTTCATCGACCGCATTTTCATCAAATGCTATTTTTAAAACACCGCACAAATTTTAATCAAAATGAAATATATATATATGTAAATAAATTCACCTACATTCATCGAAACGCCCATTTTATTGTGTAATAAAAGCAAGCAAACTAAAACTCTGTGTCCAACAGTAATATGTTTCTGTACGCACTTCACTAAAAGCGAATCCCCTCGGGGGATAAATCAGATGAAGCCTCGAGAGATCTGGAAGGCAGCTGTGTCAAGTGAGCCAGCACTTCAGTAACACAACACCTGCTGCACCTTGCAATGACCTCGGAGAGGTGACCTCCAAATGACCGATCAACTCGCACGACTTTTTCCAACAAGGGTTCAAAGCAAGATGATAACTACGTCTTTGATTTTTAAAAAATTGCAATAAACCCGAGTTAAAAATTACACAGCTGTTGCAAACAATCTCAAAAACCAAAATATAGCACATAAAGAGACGTGCGAGCTGATCACCAATTCAATACAAAGCAAATGAACCCTGTGGAAGATTTCTTACGAGTGCACTTCCCACCCTGTCTGACGATGGACTAGGGCACAGCATCCGTGACACAAGGGCAGAGTGACCACTGGCCAGGCAGTGCAACTCCAGTCTGACCAAAGGTTGCAGATCAGTCTGGGACAGCTGGCAGTTTCAAAGCTCTGTCGAGGAAAGCTCCAACTGGCGGCTCCTTGGGTCAGTTCATGGAAAAGTCTACTCTGACAGAGCCGAAGGCCATTGTAATGAAAACTTCACCCTGATCTGCATGTGGAAAACAGCTTTCTGACAAGTCTGCAGAACAGTCTATGGTCCACTCCCGTCTGGCGGGTGAAAGGTCAGCTCTGGACAACCACCACTGTGACAGGAGTGCCAGGTCAGCCCAAGGAGAGCTCGAACGCGAGGGCGTGGTCGTAGTCCTCCTCCTTCATGACTGAAATTGCAACACACGCAGTTGAATTGCAATTTGAATTCTTTGTGTCTTGAAATGTGCTGCAATAAGCAAGCAGTAAGCAAGCAATAACAGGCAAGTACCATCCAGCACCTCCCAGGCCAACCAGTCGGTCGGTAGGTCAGTTGATGAGTTAATCAGTCAGTCAGTCAGTCAGTCAGTCGATCAGTAGGAGTGTCGGTTGATCAGTCAGTCAGTCAGTCAGTCAGTCAATCAGACAGACAGGCAGACAGTCAGTCAGTCAGTAAATCCGTCTGTTGGTCGGTCAATCGGTCGGTCGGTCGGTCGGTAAGCCAGTCAGTCAGTCGAACAGTCAGACAGTCAGTCAGTTAATCAGGCAGTCAGGCAGTCAATTGGTCGGTCAGTGGGTCGGTCGGTGGGTCGGTCAGTTAGTCAGTCAGTCAGTCAGACTGTCAGTCAGTCAGACTGTCAGTCAGTAGTGGGTCGGACAAGAAGAGGGGCTGCTGCAACTCACCGTGGCGCCGGACCTGGCAGACGTTGGCGGTGGAGCGGCTGTCAATGGGACGCTCTATGTTGCTCTTGAACAGCACGCGCCGCCTGCAAATCACGTGACAGCGTCATCCGCCTGCCTGCGTCTCCATTCCACCCTCCCTCTAGCCTGTCCACACCCCACCAGCCTTACTCCTTGCCATACCAGCCCTACTTTCCTCCACTCCAGCCGAACTTCATTCTACACCAACCTTACTGAATTCTATGCTAACCTTACTACAATCCACACCAACCTTATTTCATTCCAAACTAGTCTTACTTCACTCCATATCACCCCGATTTCACTCCACATCAACCTGACTCCATTCCACATCAGCCTGATTTCACTCCACATCAGCCTTAGTCCACTCCACACCAGCCTTACAGCACTCCACGCCAGTCTTACAGCACTCCACGCCAGCCTTACTCCACTCCACACAAGCCTTACAGCACTCCACGCCAGCCTTACTCCATTCCACGCCAGCCTTACTTCATTCCACACAGCCTTACAGCACTTCACACCAGCCTTACTCCATTCCACGCCAGCCTCACAGCACTCCACGCCAGCCTTACAGCTCTCCAAGCCAGCCTTAATTCACTCCACGCCAGCCTTACTCCATTCCACGCCACTCCATTCCACGCCAGCCTTACAGCACTCCACGCCAGCCTAACAGCACTCCAAGCCAGCCTTACAGCACTCCAAGCCAGCCTTAATTCACTCCACGCCAGCCTAACTCCATTCCACGCCCGCCTCACAGCAATCCACGCCAGCCTTACAGCACTCCACGCCAGCCTTACAGCACTCCAAGCCAGCCTTACTCCACTCCACGCCAGCCTTACAGCACTCCAAGCCAGCCTTCCTTCATTCCACGCCAGCATTACAGCACTCGACGCCAGCCTTACAGCACTCCGCAGCAGTCTTACAGCACTCCACCAGCCTTACTCCATTCCACGCCAGCCTTACAGCACTCCACACCAGTCTTACAGCACTTCACACCAGCCTTACATTATTCCACGACAGCCTTACTCCATTCCACGCCAGCCTTACATCACTCCACACCAGTCTTACAGCACTTCACACCAGCCTTACTTCATTCCACGACAGCCTTACAACACTCCATGCCAGCCTTACAGCACTCCACACCAGCCTTACTCAGCTCCACACCAGTCTTACTCAGCTCCACACCAGCCTTACTCCACTCCACACCAGCGTTATTCAGCTCTACACCAGTCTTACAGCACTTCACACCAGCCTTACTTCATTCCACGACAGCCTTACTCCATTCCACGCCAGCCTTACAGCACTCCACACCAGTCTTACAGCACTTCACACCAGCCTTACTTCATTCCACGACAGCCTTACAACACTCCACGCCAGCCTTACAGCACTCCACACCAGCCTTACTTCATTCCACGACAGCCTTACAACACTCCACGCCAGCCTTACAGCACTCCACACCAGCCTTACTTCATTCCACGACAGCCTTACAACACTCCACACCAGCCTTACAGCACTCCACACCAGCCTTACTCAGCTCCACACCAGCCTTACTCAGCTCCACACCAGCCTTACTCAGCTCCACACCAGTCTTACTCAGCTCCACACCAGCCTTACTCAGCTCAACACCAGCCTTACTCAGCTCAACACCAGTCTTACTCAGCTCCACACCAGCCTCATCAGCTCCACACCAGTCTTACTCAGCTCCACACCAGTCTTACTCAGCTCCACACCAGCCTCATCAGCTCCACACCAGCCTTACTCCACACCATGCCAGCCTTACTCAGCTCCACACCAGTCTTACTCAGCTCCACACCGGCCTTACTCAGCTTCACACCAGCCTTACTCCACTCCACACCAGCTTTACTCAGCTCCACACCAGCCTTACTCCACTCCACACCAGCCTTACTCAGCTCCACACCAGCCTTACTCCACTCCACACCAGCCTTATTCAGCTCCACACCAGCCTTACTCAGCTCCACACCAGCCTTACTCAGCTCCACACAAGCCTTACTCAGCTCCACACCAGCCTTACTCAGCTCCACACCAGCCTTACAGCACACCACGCCAGCCTTACTCAGCTCCACACCAGCTTTACTCCACTCCACGCCAGCCTTACTCAGCTTCACACCAGCCTTAAAGCACACTACGCGAGCCTTATTCAGCTCCACACCAGCCTTACTCCACTCCACACCAGCCTTACTCCACTTCACACCAGCCTTACTCCACTCCACACCAGCCTTACTCAGCTCCACACCAGCCTTACTCCACTCCACACCAGCCTTATTCAGCTAAACACCAGCCTTACTCAGCTCCACACCAGCCTTACTCAGCTCCACACCAGCCTTACTCAGCTCAACACCAGCCTTACTCAGCTCCACACCAGCCTTACTCAGCTCCACACCAGTCTTACTCAGCTCCACACCAGCCTTACTCAGCTCCACACCAGCCTTACTCAGCTCAACACCAGCCTTACTCAGCTCCACACCAGCCTTACTCAGCTCCACACCAGCCTTATAGCACACTACGCCAGCCTCATCAGCTCCACACCAGCCTTACTCCACACCACGCCAGCCTTATTCAGCTCCACACCAGCATTACTCAGCTCCACACCAGCCTTACTCAGCTCCACACTAGCCTTACTCAGCTCCACACCAGCCTTACTCAGCTCCACACCAGCCTTACTCAGCTCCACACTAGCCTTATAGCACACCACGCCAGCCTTATTCAGCTCCACACCAGCTTTACTCCACTCCACACCAGCCTTATAGCACACCACGCCAGTCTTACTCCAATCCACACCAACCTTACAGCACTCCACGCCAGCCGTACTCCATTCCACGCCAGCCTTATTCCACTCCAAGCCAGCCTTACTCAGCTCCACACCAGCCTTACTCCATTCCACACCAGCCTTACTCAGCTCCACACCAGCCCTAGTCCATTCTGTACAAGCATTTATTGGCGTTACTGATGCCCAGTTCTACATCTGGTAGGCAAGGTCACGTGGGAAACTCCTTGTCCAGGCTGGTACGCATCGTGGAACACCGCACACAGTAGCCGCAGGCGAGTGAGTTTCACACACGCGCGCACACAGACACACACACACACACGCACACACACACACGCACACAGACACACACACACACACGCACACACACACGCACACAGACACACGCACACACACACGCACGCACACAGACACACACGCACACGCACACACACGCACGCACATGCACACACACAGGCTCGCGAGCACGCACACACACTAACACACACACACACACACGCACGCACACACACAAATGCAATCACACACACACACACACACACAAGAACACATACGTTTCTGTCCTCAAGACCGTTTTCCCTACAGCGCCTTCAACAAAGAGGTTCATGAACAAAACACGTACTGGACGTGATCTCGCGAGATGAGGCAAGAGCCTTGCGGTTTCTTCCGGTATTCCATCTCCAGCTTGTCCTGCACTTCCGGTAGGTAGGTCCGCCACGTCACGCGGTCCTCGTTCCACTGCCACACTGGCACGTGACCAGGGGGTACTTCCGACACAGCTGGCGAGTCTGCAAGGTCAAGGTCAGTGCAGACTGGAATCCGACCAATCAACTCAAAGCGCGCACGAGTCTGAGACGAAGTGCATAAAGACGAATGGATTAGTATTCTCATGTTATTACACAGGTTATTGATGCAAAACGGAAATTGCAGCAACAACACCGAGTTCTTCCTTCATTAAAACTTTGATCTTATATGGGCAATGCGTGCACATGAAAAGTGCGTCGGAAAATATGCCATCAGCCTGTCATGGAAGAGCTCATCCATGAACTCGACTTGAAAGAAAATCTTCTCTCAACGGAAATAATGGTAGATTTGCTCAATACAGACACCTTCAATAGGTGTCATGACCATGCACAGATATGTGCAGCAAAGACTGCCGTTGGATTGCTAATGGTGCGATGTGGTTAGTACACCATACTCAGTCTTTGGAAGGCAGAAAATAGACCGACGTTCCATGGCACACAGAAGACCTTCAAGAAAGGCTGCAAGGTAGACTGCTCATGCTGTTGCGTGAGAAAGAATGCATTGTGAGGGAGATAGCTGGCAATAGTGGGGGAGGGGGGGGGGGGGGGGGGGGGGGGGAGGGAGCGGGGGGGGTGGGGGGGGGGGGGGGGGGGGGGGGGAAGGGAGGGGCAGGGAGGGAGGGAGGAGAGGATATTAGAGAGAGAGAGAACGAACGA
>JAWQFJ010009901.1:82500-84980 GCA_034096865.1 Theodoxus fluviatilis | reverse complement strand
ACACGCACACAAACACGCGCACACAAACACGCACACATACACACATGCACAAACGCACGCATGCACACACGCACACACTCAAGCACGCACGCACGCGCTCACCCCCCCCCCCCCCCCCTCCCGAAAAACATACAGAAACCACACACAGAAACACACGCGCGCGCGTGCGCGCACACACTAACACGCGCACACACAAACACGCACACGCGCGCGCACACACACACGTACGCACGCGCGCACATGCGCACACGCGCACGCAAGCACACACACAGGTGACTAACAGCAGTCCCCTCTCTGTGCAGGTTGGCAGCACAAAGCCATGTTCCACGTTGCACGCAGGGGAGTCCCCACCCCCACCCCTCGTGCCACGCTGCAGGGGGGCTACTTCTCTCTGGAAAGTCTGCCCAGCTGTGCAGGTATGTGCTCCTC
The DNA here is from genome assembly GCA_034096865.1 of Theodoxus fluviatilis. Taxonomy (NCBI): domain Eukaryota; kingdom Metazoa; phylum Mollusca; class Gastropoda; order Cycloneritida; family Neritidae; genus Theodoxus; species Theodoxus fluviatilis. The sequence goes on along the minus strand of JAWQFJ010009901.1, from coordinate 84,551 downwards.
TTGCCCGCCATGTGGTGGCAACTCTGCTGATAAACTGCTGTGACATCATCATTATATTTGCTGTGTATTTACTTCTCTCGAGCACAGGATTATAAAAACCGCTCGCGTGAAAATGAGCATACAGTAAAGATAACTAGTGTAGGAAAATTCCATTGTTCAAAACAAGAAGCTCGCCTATCGATTGTACCAGTTAATGCGTGTTGGTTTTATGGATGTGGCATTGTATGACGTTTTCCGGGCTTATTGCTCTGTTTGTGTGGGCTTCTGTGTCACTTGAAGAGCTGTTGACATTTTTCTCATCCTACGTCACTCCATGCATGTACGTGTATTTGTTTTCGTGCTGTTGCATATGCATACATGTGCAAGCCTACCTGCCTAACTTCACCCTGTGTAACGTCTGCCGTAATACTCTCGCTCTCCGTTACTCTTGTGCGTTTGCAATCCTCACCGACTTATCAACCACCATGTGTTTTTTTTTTCTTTAGTGCGTGCACGTGTCTATCTTCACTTGTGTGTGTAAATCCCTGTAGTCTGTAGGCCTACCGATCGTATGGCATCCCAAGTATGTGTTACCCATACCATATGCGTTACCCTGAGTTTGTCATCTTCATTGTCTCCCTTCGTGCGTCATTTGAACTGGGTAATGCTGGCACTGCGTTGCTCTCCCTATGTTACTACCCACCCCTCAAACCTCTCTCTACATCGCTGCTCTCATGCTACTCTGGCCGCGCGCTCTCCTCCATGTACTCCTCTGCTCTCTCTCAGCTTCTCCACCACCCCCAATTTGTGCTTTTTCTCTCTGTCAATGTCTGCTCTGGCTGTCTGTCGTCTCTCTCTCTCGCGTCCTACGTACGTCTCATCACAGCGATGTTCTGCGTCTCGATCTGTTCTCATCTCTCTCGCTCTCTCTACTCGCTCTCGCGCTCTCGGATCTCTCTCTCTCAGCTCGTCTCATCCTTCTCCCCCCATGTCTCCAACTGTCCTGTCTGTCTGTCCTGTTCGCTCTCTCCGTGCACATCACTCTGTCTCGCTCTCTCTCTCTGCCTGTCTTGTCCCTCTGTCTCTCTCTGCGTCTCTGTCCTCTCTCTCTCTCTGTCTCGCGTTCTCTGTCTCTTGTCTCTCTCTCTCTGTCTGTGTCTGTCCTGTCTGTGGTCGGTCTAGTCGCGCTGCTCTCTCTCTGTTTCTCTCTCTTATCTGTCCACGCTTGTGTCTGTCTGTCTGTCTGTTTGTTCTGTCTGTCTGTCTGTCCGTCTGCCTCTTCCTCTTCTCTCTCTTCTCTCTACTGCTCTCTCTCTCCTCTCGCTGCTCTCTCTCATCTGCCTACTCTCTCTCATCTGATGTCTCTCTGTCTGTCTCTGTTTCTGTCTGTCTGTCTCTATTTCTGTCTGTCTGTCTGTCTGTCTGTCTGTCTGTCTGTCTGTCTGTCTGTCTGTCTCTCTCTCTCTCTCTCTCTCTCTCTCTCTCTCTCTCTCTCAACCTTTGAATGTGAAATTTACTTTTTGTTCGATTGTCTGGTGTATGACGACATTAGGCGGAAATATATTTCACTTGTGACTCTTGCAGCAGTTGGGAGAAATGCAGAAAGTGTTTTATCAACACAGAATTGTATGGAAATACGATCCCATCGCAGTTTACTTGTATCATGCTTTCAAGAGACGTCGTGAGGCGCTTGCAATAGTTTTTTCCTGCCTATATGAGTCATGAACTTGATGTACGTTGTGACAGGCCGGGGGCCTAACAAATAAACAAGTTCGTTCGCTCGCTCTCTCTCTCTCTCTCTCTCTCTCTCTCTCTCTCTCTCTCTCTCTTCTTTGTCTCTCTCTCCTCTCTCTCTCTCTCTCCTCTCTCTCTCTCTCTCTCTCTCTCTCTCTCTCTCTCTCGTGTGAGTGTGTGCGCGCGCGCGTATATAGTAGTTGGTCGTTCGCTTTTGCAGAGCAGTCACTCTATCTCCCCCCGCAAGAAATACATAGACTGCAGGCAAACGACTGACTCTGCTGATGGACGCAATTTTTTAAAGATCGGGATTTGGCGTGGTAGCTCGACCTGCTGGC
>JAWQFJ010009901.1:50000-72500 GCA_034096865.1 Theodoxus fluviatilis | reverse complement strand
GCATGGGAAGTGTTAGTGTTGGATGTAAGAAATCAATTGGAACAGTTGCATGGGAAGTGTTAGTGTTGGATGTAAGAAATCAATTGGAACAGTTGCGTGGGAAGTGTTAGTGTCGGATGTAAGAAATCAATTGGAACAGTTGCATGGGAAGTGTTAGTGTTGGATGTAAGAAATCAATTGAAACAGTTGCATGGGAAGTGTTAGTGTTGGATGTAAGAAATCAGTTTGAACAGTTGTGTGGGAAGTGTTAGTGTTGGATGTAAGAAATCAATTGGAACAGTTGCGTGGGAAGTGTTAGTGTTGGATGTAAGAAATCAATTGGAACAGTTGCGTGGGAAGTGTTAGTGTTGGATGTAAGAAATCAATTGGAACAGTTGCATGGGAAGTGTTAGTGTTGGATGTAAGAAATCAATTGGAACAGTTGTGTGGGAAGTGTTAGTGTTGGATGTAAGAAATCAATTGAAACAGTTGTGTGGGAAGTGTTAGTGTTGGATGTAAGAAATCAGTTTGAACCGTTGCATGGGAAGTGTTAGTGTTGGATGTAAGAAATCAATTGGAACAGTTGCATGGGAAGTGTTAGTGTTGGATGTAAGAAATCAATTGAAACAGTTGAGTGGGAAGCGTTAGTGTTGGATGTAAGAAATCAATTGAAACAGTTGTGTGGGAAGTGTTAGTGTTGGATGTAAGAAATCAGTTTGAACAATTGTGTGGGAATTACCGTTGCATGTAAGAAATGATTTTAAACAATTGTATGGGAATGATTAATGCCGGATGTAATAAATCGGTTTGAAGAAATTGTCTGGAAAAATGAGTGTGAGGAGGAGGAGGAGGAGGAGGAGGAGGAGGAGGAGGAGGAGGAGGAGGAGGAGGAGGAGGAGGAGGAGGAGGATTGAGATATAAGTAAGGGTAACCTCACTGAAATGGCTTGTTTTGATATTTAATGCAAAGCATGTCAATAAATCGTGGTTATGTGTGGGGTAACCACCGATAGTAAACATTTGTCTTTTTCATATCTCACTTTGTAAATACTTTGCACGTTGGTTTTGACATGATCTAAAGCGTAATGTCTCTGCAAACAGAAACACTATTGTCTTAGCTATTAATCACTGTGAATCCGAGACCACGGACACACATTAGAGTGAGGGAAGTTATAGAGTTATATAAAGTTACAGACAATCGAGTAGCACGGACACGGCGACATTTCCGGTCAATGGAAAAACACTGACTCTGTGCTGTAATTGACTGCAGGACTGATCCACAGCGACTTCAATGAGCACAACCTACTGGTGGAAGCGTCAGAGAAGGGCGGCCCACTGATGCTGTGCGGGTTGCTGGACTGGGGTGACTCGCTGCTGTCCTGCTACGTCTTTGAGGCCGCCATTCCCATGGCCTACCTTGCCATGTTGGCCTGCAGGAACGCCATCCAGCGACGAGGACTCCATGACCCTTCCCGTCAGTCCGAGTCCTGCACTGGACACGACGCCTGCTGTCCTCCTGTCACATCCAGCCATCTCAGTCCCGCCCTTTGCCCCAACGACAGCACTGTCAGACCGGAGTTCAAGATAGGAGATGCCAGTCTCGGTGACCTTCTTCAGGAAGGTTTCGACAGCAGTCTTGACCTTGACCCCCGCGAGGCCGCGGGTCAGGTACTGCAGGGCTACACGTCGCTTTTCCCTCTTACGCAGGACGAGGTACGCCTTCTGCGCACGTGCGTTTGCGCGCGCGTGACGCAGTCGTTGGTGATTGGTGCCTATGGCAGGTCATGTGACCCCGACAACGCGTACCTGGGTGTCACGGCCTCGTCCACGTGGCCCACGCTGCGGCTGCTGTGGCGGAGCTCGCCTGAGGAGCTGGCAAGGTTTTGGAGTCCCCGAACCTTGGACTAGATAACCTACCTGGCCTGGATGACTCTTACTGGCCTTGCTGTGACTGACCTTGCCCTGACTGACCTTACCCTGGCTGGCCTGACCGTGACTAACCTTGCCATGACTGACTTTGCGCAATTGCCCTGACTGACCTTGCTCTGACTGGCCATGCCCTGAGAGACCTTACCCTGAGTGGCCTTTCCGTATCTGACCTTGCCCTGACTGACCATGCCCTGAGTGACCTTACCCTGGCTGGCCTTACCCTGGCTGGCCTTGCCATGGCTGACTTTGCTCTTACTGACCTTGGTTTGACTGACCTTGCCTAGACTGACCTTGCCCTGACTGACCTTGCCCCTTTCTATTCAGGACTGGCTCATTCCAGACTGCGATTTTTCTTGTAACCTTGCCTGCAATTCTCAGGTTCTTAAAATAGTATGCCTTACCTTTGTATACCCGAATATCTTGCCCTTTTCACGATCTTTCCATGGAGTTGACTCTGTTTTCTCCATTTCTGCAAGTGCTCATCTATCATCGTCACCACCAATGTCACAACCTCTCACTTACTAACCATCATTACTGAGTCTTCATGTAGTGAGGTCACTGCCGCCAACTTTCTCTCCCTAACCGACGTATTGGTTTCCATTCGAAAATTACTCCTCTTGCTTCTCTGCATGAAGTTTCCGGTCATTCCCTCATCATCCCCAACACGAGACCCATTTCTGGCCCATCAGTACGTGTTGCCTGTTCCTCACACCGGGGACAAAGGCATTTTGCATCTTAAATTTTGCTATCAGGAAGATCACTGTTATCATGGAGGAGACGATGAAGTCATGGAAATTGTACTGTTAAATGGCAATATCGAATAAAGATCATTTGAAAGTTGGATTTACCACTGGAAAATTATTTAATGTCCCAAAGCATCACAAAAACAACACAAGAGTCTGCAAGTCGCCCTCTCATTGTGACGCACAACCAAGGATAGAGTAGGAAGAAGATTCCAAGTTAAAACCTACCCAGTATATGTTCTTTGAGTCTGTTGTAAAAAAGAAAAGAGGAAATTTAGTCGGTTTTTGCTCAAGACCGCCATGTCATCTAGTTCTCATTAGACCAGACACACACTTTTTTGATGTTGCCAGGCAAACCTCTGGGTGGGGGGGCTTTGACGCGTACATAAAAAAAATTCCTTATCATCATGGGAAATGCAGTAAGATCTGCTAGCATACTTTCCGAATTACGACTGGGATAAGATTCACGACCACGGAAAGCCAGAGGCTGACTGACAAAAAAAGTATCTGAGTCACGACGAGGACCGCTGCAATGTTCTACATTTCACGTACAGTCATCACTTTTGCGCTCAAATATTAAATCGAGATGAATGAAAAGGACTTTTGGTAACGCTGTGCAGAGAGGGATCTCATTGCGAGATGTCAAGAGACAGACGATGGAAACTTGCGAAGGAGGAAGGGAAGAAAGGAGAGGGAGGGAGGGAGGGAGGGAAGGGAGAAAGAGAGAGAGAGAGAGAGAGAGAGAGAGAGAGAGAGAGAGAGAGAGGCAGACACACACAAACACACATAAACACATACACGCACACGGAAGGACAGACGGACGAACGAACGAACGGAAAGACACAGACAGACAGAGAGGAAGGGTAGGGTTGAGGGGAAGAATATTTAAAGAGAAACTGATGAAAAACATTTAGGTCCATGTTTCTAAAAGCACCGAAGACAAACTAGACTACAGGAAGACAGACACAAAGAATAATGGCTTTGGTCCAGTTTTTTTTGGGGGGGAAACCACTCCACGCTCTCCCTAGGGTGGTGGTGTCGTGCATGTAGTCAGAAAGCCACCTCCGTGACTGCAGTCTAGGGTGGTGGTGTCGTGCATGTAGTCAGAAAGCCACCTCCGTGACTGCAGTCTAGCGTGGTGGTGCCGTGCATGTAGTCAGAAAGCCACTTCCGTGACTGCAGTCTAGCGTGGTGGTGTCGTGCATGTAGTCAGAAAGCCACTTCCGTGACTGCAGTCTAGGGTGGTGGTGCCGTGCATGTAGTCAGAAAGCCACTTCCGTGACTGCAGTCTAGGGTGGTGGTGCCGTGCATGTAGTCAGAAAGCCACTTCCGTGACTGCAGTCTAGGGTGGTGGTGCCGTGCATGTAGTCAGAAAGCCACCTCCGTGACTGCAGTCTAGCGTGGTGGTGCCGTGCATGTAGTCAGAAAGCCACTTCCGTGACTGCAGTCTAGCGTGGTGGTGTCGTGCATGTAGTCAGAAAGCCACTTCCGTGACTGCAGTCTAGCGTGGTGGTGCCGTGCATGTAGTCAGAAAGCCACTTCCGTTACTGCAGTCTAGCGTGGTGGTGCCGTGCATGTAGTCAGAAAGCCACTTCCGTGACTGCAGTCTAGGGTGGTGGTGTCGTGCATGTAGTCAGAAAGCCACCTCCGTGACTGCAGTCTAGCGTGGTGGTGCCGTGCATGTAGTCAGAAAGCCACTTCCGTGACTGCAGTCTAGGGTGGTGCCGCCGTGCATGCAGTCAGAAAGCCACTTCCGTGACTGCAGTCTAGGGTGGTGGTGCCGTGCATGTAGTCAGAAAGCCACTTCCGTGACTGCAGTCTAGGGTGGTGCCGTGCATGTAGTCAGAAAGCCACTTCCGTGACTGCAGTCTAGGGTGGTGGTGCCGTGCATGTAGTCAGAAAGCCACTTCCGTGACTGCAGTCTAGGGTGGTGCCGTGCATGTAGTCAGAAAGCCACTTCCGTGACTGCAGTCTAGGGTGGTGCCGTGCATGTAGTCAGAAAGCCACTTCCGTGACTGCAGTCTAGGGTGGTGGTGCCGTGCATGTAGTCAGAAAGCCACTTCCGTGACTGCAATTGATGTCTTTCCACCGTTGGGTTGTGCTTTGGCCTGTTCGTACACGCTGCATACCATAACTTATGCCTATCGGTATTCCACCTTTCTGCAATGTCCGTCTAGCAACAGCGGTTGACGTCATGCATGTCCTATGCAAGTTACAAACTGCCTGCGACATCCTGATGTCTGATAGATATGGTAATCATTAGGCAATCATAGAGCGTCCTTCAGGAATTTCGCTTATGCATAATTTTTATCTAAATGAGGGTGCGCGCGCATCACGCATCACGATCACGATGTAGGGAATCGAAATTGGGTCACATTTCACAACATAGCCGTCTGACGATTAAATAACCATACATTTAGCATCAGACTTTCAATTTACTCATGAAATAAGGCAAGCATCGTATTACTTGATGTTTTGATTAACTAGTAAGGAAAATCGAGCAATTTAAAACGTGAAGCGTGACATCTTTTGGGTCGCCATTTTTGGATGCTAGTCTTTTGAAGGCCAAGCAGTTGGTCGCTTAAACTACGCCTGAAATGTTTACTGTTTGTCAGTCAAGCCCTTTCATTTTACAAATCAGCAGTTGAAACGACATGGTATCATTTTCTTGTGATTACAGTAACGTTAGGACAACGGAAGAATGCAAAAATACTAACCAAACGGGAGTTTGGCAAATCGTCTGTTTTCAAGAACTACGTTCGGGCAAAACTTGTGAATTACCCATGGATCCTGTATAGATGGATGGCTGGCTCACTCAGCCTGCACGCGCTGTGTCATATAAGAACTTCGCCGATGGCCTCGTTTTCAATCTAGTTCTGATTGCACTTCCGGTTACTCCGCTTACTATTAACGCCGCTGGAGAGCGAATTCTCATGGTAAGTAAAACAGATAAATGTTCAAACAGTGATGATTTATTCCATCAGTTGAAACTGTAAGTACATTTGCAGGCATCCCAGACACACTTTGCAGTAAAAAAAATGGTATTCATTCCACTTTTGACGGAAAAAAAGCACTTTGGTCAGGCTGTTCGGACTGCTTGCCCGCTTCCCTGCCTCGCCAGCCCGATTCTGCTTGGAGGTGAGCGCGAGAAGTACTGAGTCTGTGTGTAGTGTGTGCGTCGTCTGTGTGTAAATGTTCGTGTAGATGTTGTGTGAATGTCTGCTGTCATTTCAATCTCGACGTTGGCGTGAGGGTGGAAGGCAGAGGAGGAGGGGACGAAAGTGAGCGATCGCAGTTTAAATGGCTCGAGATCGCGCGCGCCTATTTGTGTGAGTGAAAGCGTGTGTGACGGAATGCAGTAGGGATGGCATGGCCGTGGCTGATGATTTCATTGCGTCTGATTGTGTTCCTCGTTCCCCGACCTTTCATTCCACAGCGGGGGGTGGGGGGGAGGGGGGGGGGGGTTTCCAAGCTTTTTTTTTTAGCAAGGGGGGAGGTTCCAAACTATTTTTAGCTAGCGGGGGGGGGGGGGGGGGGGGTTTCCAAACTTTTTTTAGCAAGCGGGGTGGTGGGGGTGGTGGTGGTGTTTCCAAGCTTTTTTTAGCAGCAAGGGGGGGGGGGTGGGGGGGGTGGTTCCAAACTATTTTTAGCTAGTGGAGGGGGGGGGTCAAATACTTTTTAGCAAGCGGGGGGGGGGGGGGGGGGGGGATTCCAAACTTTTTTTCCCAAGCGGAGGGGGGGTGGGGGCGGAGGGGGCGGGGGGGGCGGGTGGGGGGGGGGGGGGGGGGGCGGGGGGGGGGGGGGGGGGGTGGGGGTGGGGTGCGGGGGGGGGGGGGGGCGGGGGTGGGGGGGTTGGGGGGGTAAAAGGAAACCACCCCCACCCCCGCTTGCTAAAAAAAGATTGGAAAGCCCTTTGGAAACACCCTCCCCCCCTCCCCCCCCCCCCCGTTAGCTAAAAATAATTTGGAAACCCCCCCCCCCCGCTTGCTAAAAAAAGATTGGAAACCCGCCCCCCCCCCCCCCCCCCCCCGCTTGCTAAAAAAGCCCCCCCCCCCCCCGTTTGCTAAAGAAAGATTGGAACCACCACCCCCCCCCCCCCCCCCCCCCCCCGGAGATTCCTGACCAGGCAGCAATGGACCTCTACTCTGACCCATTCGTTCACAGCAAAGAAATTCGTCTGCTGTTCTATTCGACATAACAGATACACTTTCTTGTGTTGCGCTCGCACCCTCATTTAGATACAAATTATGCCAAAGCGAAGTTGCTGGAGGACGCACTATTATTGACTATTAATGTCACTCATTTCGCAACACACTGTGGTTGACTAGGCGTTTCAGAAATGGATGACAACAAAACTAAACACAGGGTTACATTTTCCCACCGACTTATGCGGAGAAAAAATTAAGATGGCTAAAACTAAGACACAAAAATCGTGATTTTCGCCAGGTGTTTACCTAACAAAGGCTTTGAAAGCGGAGCAACCGGAAGTGCGACCAGAACTATGTTGAAAACGAGGCTATCGGCGAACTTATTTCTGTACACGCCACAGCCAGCCGTCCATATGATATAGTGTCCATGGAATTACCATATCGCAGAAACCGGATGTCACGTGACAGCACAAGGTGTGACGTAGAATGCAAGAATGCCTCAATTAGATAGAAAATTATGCATAAGCGAAGTTCCTGAAGGACGCTCTATGATTGCCTATTATCTCACCCTTGTCTTTGGGCAGAGTCTAATCGGTCCCGGTATATCTACACTCACAGCAAATAAAGATCACCGCTGATTTCTGATCCTGGTCAGAGCTCTGCTGCTGAAAGTGGCAGCTACTCGTAGGCCCTGTACCTGGGAGGGGGTCGGCTCTCTGTTGCGGAGGGCCGCTATTGCGGATTTTTTTAAAAACAAAAGTTCTTAGGCCATTTTGAATCTTTTGTCCTAAAACGCCTAAAAAAACATAATATTTTTGTTACTTTTTTTTCAAACTTAGAAATTTTTCCGTTTTTTTTTTCTATTGCGGGGGGCCGCTATGGCGGGATTTTTTTGGTCAAAAGTTCTTCAGGCCATTTTGATTATTTTGCCCTAAAACGCCTAAAAAAATATTTGTTACTTTTTTGGGAATTTTTTTTTTCGGGTTTTATCGATAGCGCTCAGCCTAGGCCGCACCCGCCACCCCGCCTGACTGACTTAGCCTGTCCGGGGAGTTTCATCTAAACCCGGACGCATTACTTTTTGTCACGTTTGTGTCCAACATCAGCGTCGGGCCCTGGAGTTAGGGCGTAGGGACCACCCGTTGAGAGTCAAACGTGGGATGGAGTTAGAATATAAAGCTTCACCCGTTATTGATAAAACCCCAGAAAAAAATTCTATTTTTTTTCCAAAAAAAGTAACAAATATGTTAAGATTTTTTGGGGGGCGTTTTAGGACAAAATAATCAAAATGGCCTGAAGAACTTTTGATCCAAAAAATCCCGCAATAGCGGCCCCCCGCAATAGAAAAAAAAACGAAAAAATTTCTGTTTCGAAAAAATAAAGTAACACAATTTTTTTTGTGGCGTTTTAGGACAAAAGAATCAAAATGGCCAAAGAACGTTTGTTACTTAAAAAAAATCCCGCAATAGCGGCCCTCCGCAATAGCGGCCCCTACCCCCTGGGAGAAAGCATGCGTGAGGTTTCCAACATGAATTGCAGCGCTAGCTAGAGCGAGGGTGACTGACGGCTGAGACAGATAGAGGCGCTGTGCTGTGACGGAGTAGACAAGGAGTCGAGTTACATAATGCAAGAGAAAAGGACTGGTGGCGTACTTATGTAACGTGAATGAAATAGACAGCCATTCAACATACGTGACAAATATAGTAGATCGAGCTGCTATCAAAATCGCATTCTGCGATATAGGCTGCATGGCCGTTTCAGACAACAAGATATTCTAGCTGTTTCAAGGAAAATTTTCATGGATATCGACGTTTACGGCGGTTATATGGCAACTCGGCAGATTTGCACGGGGAGTTTCCCGTTTGTGAAATAAGCACTTATAATTGTCACAACTGTAATGTAAGCATCGGGATTTTGTGTTAACGCATAATCTTTCGAACACTGGACATGTGCTATACTCTCACCACAGTGCATTAAGATATCTATGCAAAAATAAAGATGGTTTGCAAAGTTATGTTTAATCGCTTTTTCCTTAACCATACCCGCGGATAAAATATAGATCAAAAATATAAATACGCCATACATCAACAGCTCACACGAAGATATCAACACCGCAGACCCCGCGAATGCAACAATGCTCGTACATTTTCTTGCCGACACTCAACTTGAGACTCGCACTGATCCGCAAAAGTCGACGAGTAATAATTATGTAATGGCAAATTACAATCTCTTTCCTATACCAACGCTTGTTGAATTGATCATGAAAAGCGAATCCACCCACTTCATTCGACCTTTAAAAAAAAAATCAATGAACACATGGCGTTGAGTGTACGCATCGCACCCCATGATGTACACCCGGTGAACTACCGCGGGTGAGGAAGAGTGGCCTATGATGGGTGACAGTCACGGCAAGAATTTCGTTTCGTCATTTGCATACACCCACACCTGAAGACATCACGTGCTCTTGTTTTCTGTACACATCCAAGTCGGCGTACTCAGTTCCGATCAACCGCTTTCTGCGCTTTCAGAAGCAGGTAAGCTGTACGCGATCGAAGGCGGTTAATGAGTGGAAAGCAGAGTAACTGCGTCTAGCTACATTTATGTGCTAGGAGTTTGATGAGAGGTTGTTGTGGTTACTGTCCTCAACTTCAGCTCACCTGTCCGCTGTCGTATGTCGATAGTCGATAGTCTAGTAATCGCTGCGAGCGGTAGATCGACACCTGAGTGAGAGGTAAACGTGGTTTACGTCACATGTCGCCTGTCACTGCAGTCTGCACTACATTTATTGATGCAACGAATCAAATGGTGCGCACATCTACTTTGGTGCTATTCTTGCGAATAGTTACAGTTTAGCGTCTCTTTCTGTCTCAGGAAACTTTGGTCAGTGCTGCGTTGTCCGGCGGGTGACCGCTGCAAAAGCTATTTTTATCTCTCCTCATGCTACCCTGGTATTGACCTGAACTGTTGTGTAGGTTATCGTCAGCACTGTGTTAACCCTGAGATGCCTGTAGGCATTTGATGACGATGTTTGAAAAGTCGTGTTTGCAAAGGCTCGATCGCGACAAGCTGTGTAACGGTGAGTGTGAGGAAAGCGTGACCAATCGTGTTGTGCAGGGGTTGTCCGCCCTTGGCATATGTCGTAATGCCTCGATCTTGCTGGATGACTTGATGAATATAAACACAGCTGAGTGCAGACGCTTGGTTGCAAACAGAACGTTGCTAATTATGCAGCACTGGCCTCAAAGCGATGGAGATTTGTATGATAATGTTATCAGAGAAACCAGCTCGCAGTTATTTGTGCTTGTATTGTGCAGGGTTAGAATATTTATTTACTAGTTAAACTTAAAGAAAGGATGGACTCGGGGGTCTAGTATATCATTCACGTAGCCTAGATCTTGAGGTTGAATGACACATTAACCTCATCTTTGGGGGGGGGGGGGGGGGGGGGGGGGATTTCAAGTGAGAAGTTTTGAGGCAGTACATAGTAAAGAAGCTGCAGTGGAAGTGGATGAGAGGCCAAAGTGATGTAACTATCAGACCTACTAATTTGTGGTGAAGTGATGAGTGGATCCATGCTGAAGCTGCTGCTATGGATGGGTCAGTAACTGAGAAGGTACAGTCATGTGTCCACATGCATGTTAGTTTTTAAAGTCTTTTACATCTATGCATGTGTATGCAAACACACACACATGCACACAATGAAGACACACACATACACACACACACACACATGCACGCACACACGACACAGACACAGATGCAGACACAGACACACACACACTCACACTCACACACACACACACACACACACACACACACACACACACACACACATATGAACACACACACACACACACACACATATGAACACACACACACACATATGAACACACGCGCACACACACACACACACACACACAGACACAGACACACACACACTCACACATACAGACACACACACATACACACACTCAGACACACACTCTAACACACACACACAGACACACACACACACACACACACACACACACATGAACACACACACACACACATATGAACACACACACACACAGAGAAACACACACACACACACACACACACAGACACACACACACACACACACACACACAGACAGACACACACACACACACACACACAGAGACAGACAGACACACACACACACACACACACACACACACACACACACACACACACACACACACACACAGACACACACATACAGATACACACACACACACACACACACACAGACACGCACACGCACACACACACACACACACACACACACACACACACACACACACACACACACACACACACACACACACTCGCATAATGCAAGAAGCAGCTAGGGTCATTAATTCACTAGGAGTGGTGTAGGTATTGTTGCTGCTGTGGCTATTGTTGTCTTTGTTATGTCTATTTGTCAACCTGTGCAAATCAAGCACATACATTGATTAGATCAATGCTTTTTACCTGGAGATAAGCTAAGCATCATAATTTTATATGTTTCCATGATGGACAAAGTCCCTGTAACCTTCACAGTGTGAATTCATTACTTGTATTAAGCATGTTGATGAAAAAAGTTACCCCTGATGACTTTGTGAGAGGACTGAAACATGCTTACCAATGTCATTCTGATCTGAACTGTTACACGTATGTTGAAAAAGAAATTTCCTTTGGATTTCTCGAGAAACACACACAAATAAGAAGACTAACAGCACTGCTTCCCCCCTCAACCCACCCACCCCCTCTCCTACCCCACCCCATCCACCCCCACCCCCACCCACCCAAACCTCTTCTCCCCAAAAGAAAAGGAAATTAAAAAAAGAAACGACCCCTTCCCACCCACCCCCAAACTAATGTTCATTGTGATTCTGAATCAATAAGTGAAAATATCTGGGAACTGCTAGCTTTCAGGACAAGACACCCTAGCTTAACCAGAAGGATACTGACTATTCTTGCTGGTGATGTGAAATAATCAGCAAGCATGTGACAAGGTGTGCACATTGACATTCATCAGGTGCTGCAGGTGTGTGATGAAGACATTGTCAGTGAGTCAGGTGTTTCCAGTAATTTTCTGTCAGTCAGTGGCCAGGCAGACGGGTTGTTTTCTGTGTTGCACTTGTTACATCCTGGTGCTCTCATTCCGCACTGGGCTGTGGAGTACAGCTGCTGACTTGCTTGTTGTATGGAAATACACCATGCCATATCCTTATGAGAGTTTCCATTTCTTGCCCTTTGAACTCAGTCATCATCAGGTTTGTTGACCCTGTCTGGCAGCCATGTTTACAACCATGCTTACTGCAGGCGGAGTGTGATGCGGTGGTGAGGCAACAAAGGCAGGCCAGGCACTCCCTGGACAGCAAGGAGGATGATGGAGGCAGACAGTGGCCGCTGGTCACCCAGCAGCGTCCATCTTGAAGCTGGGGGCCTTTCTTCTGATGAGGATACCTTCACAGTGACACAGGAGGCTGAGCTTGTCCTGGCCACTCTGCAGCAGTCCAATGAGACTGCAGAACTCCATGCCAGCTTTGCCAGATTGCACACCTTGTTCTCTGATGGTGAGATCCCTGGGTGGCCTGGCTAGACATACTTATGGACTGCAGGCCTTCAAAGGTGGATTAGAATGACTGTGCTGAAAAACTGTTTGTTTTAGCTCACTGTGTCTGTATTTCTCCATCTGCAGGGGTCTTATCAAGCAGTGAAAGCACTCATCTTACCATAACTTTCTTGCTAATAGGTGCCAAGTTTTCTACCACTTGACCATCTGTGGGTTGGAGGGTCAGAATAGACACACCGCATCTCCCTATGCAGTTCATAAGAGGGGAATTGTTAGGGACATCATGACTTGATTTGGGCTTACTCCAAACTATTCTAGTGATTTTCATGCTCATTTGCCTTACACAGCCTACAAAGGCTGGATTACCGGACAATCGCCACCCGGACAATCGCTACCCGGACAATCGCCACCGGACAATTGCCACCCAGACAATTGCTACCCGCACAATTGCCACCGAAGACATTTGCCACCCGGACAATAGCCACCAAAAACAATTACCACCTGGACAATAGCCACCAAGCAACCTAATCGTAATCAGTGAAATTGCAAATGCCATACAAGTAATGAATGTTAAATCACTTCTGGAGGGAAAAAAAGCGTCAAGGTGCTCAAGATTGAACATGCCGAGTGTGACTGAGAACTTTGGTAACTAGTTGTCAGTGTTCCCACAGCCGTCTTGCTGCAAACCTCGCATGCCAACACCCAGACTTGTTCAAACTGATCGAGGCCCTGGTGCAAGAAGCATCACTTTCTCGACTGAATGTCACTCATGCTCTCATCGGACATCAACCTCCACCAAAGCGCAAGAAATGCAATGACAAGGAGAAGCATATTGAAACACTGCTTGAGAAATACGACACAACCAACAAACTGACCTTCCTGCGAGGCATCGCGCTCAACATCGTGTTCTGAGACTGAGAGTAACTCCTTCCGAAGTGACTTTTAAATATTATTGATATGACTAAATGTATTGTTGCATGTGATGTGATGTGATGTGTGTGTGTGTGTGTGTGTGTGTGTGTGTGTGTGTGTGTGTGCGTGCGCGTGCGCTGATGCTATACTTTCAATTTTATATTGATAATTTATTTATTTTATTAGACCTATGTATTTGACTTATGAGGACAATAAACGTATCTTGTAATTGACTTGGGTTTGGGTGAGTTTGGGTGGCAAAAGACTCGGATGGCGAAAGACTCGGGTGGCTATTGTCCGGGTGGCGAAAGACTCGGGTGGCAAATGTCTTCGGTGGCGATTGACCGGGTGGCAATTTGCCGGGTAGCAATTGTCTGGGTGGCGATTGTCCGGTGCCGATTGTCCGGGTAGCGATTGTCTGGGTGGCGATTGTCCGGACACCCAAAGGCTGATAGGCCTTAAAACTCCATCCATCCATCCGTCCAGGCCTACCACTTCAATCCTACAATTGCACCCTAAAGACAAGAGACCTGGACTGCATTTTTTGCCTCTTCCCATGTGGAAGTTTGAAAGATTCTCCGTGGAACACTGTGGTCAAGTGGTTAGTGTGCTTGCCATGCAGTGACTTGTGGTGAGTGGTTAGTGTGCTTGCCATGCAGTGACGTGTGATGAGTGGTTAATGTGCTTGCCATGTAGTCACTTGTGATGAGTGGTTAGTGTGCTTGCCATGCAGTCACTTGTGATGAGTGGTTAGTGTGCTTGCCATGCAGTCACTTGTGATGAGTGGTTAGTGTGCTTGCCATGCAGTGACTTGTGATGAGTGGTTAGTGTGCTTGCCTTGCAGTGACTTGTGATGAGTGGTTAGTGTGCTTGCCATGCAGTCACTTGTGATGAGTGGTTAGTGTGCTTGCCATGCAGTGACTTGTGGTGAGTGGTTAGTGTGCTTGCCATGCAGTGACTTGTGGTGAGTGGTTAGTGTGCTTGCCATGCAGTGACTTGTGATGAGTGGTTAGTGTGCTTGCCATGCAGTGACGTGTGATGAGTGGTTAGTGTGCTTGCCATGCAGTGACTTGTGGTGAGTGGTTAGTGTGCTTGCCATGTAGTCACTTGTGGTGAGTGGTTAGTGTGCTTGCCATGCAGTGACTTGTGGTGAGTGGTTAGTGTGCTTGCCATGCAGTGACTTGTGGTGAGTGGTTAGTGTGCTTGCCATGCAGTGACGTGTGATGAGTGGTTAGTGTGCTTGCCATGCAGTGACTTGTGATGAGTGGTTAGTGTGCTTGCCATGCAGTCACTTGTGATGAGTGGTTAGTGTGCTTGCCATGCAGTGACTTGTGGTGAGTGGTTAGTGTGCTTGCCATGCAGTGACTTGTGGTGAGTGGTTAGTGTGCTTGCCATGCAGTGACTTGTGGTGAGTGGTTAGTGTGCTTGCCATGCAGTCACTTGTGATGAGTGGTTAGTGTGCTTGCCTTGCAGTGACTTGTGGTGAGTGGTTAGTGTGCTTGCCATGCAGTCACTTGTGATGAGTGGTTAGTGTGCTTGCCATGCAGTGACTTGTGGTGAGTGGTTAGTGTGCTTGCCATGCAGTGACTTGTGGTGAGTGGTTAGTGTGCTTGCCATGTAGTCACTTGTGGTGAGTGGTTAGTGTGCTTGCCATGCAGTGACTTGTGGTGAGTGGTTAGTGTGCTTGCCATGCAGTCACTTGTGATGAGTGGTTAGTGTGCTTGCCATGCAGTGACTTGTGGTGAGTGGTTAGTGTGCTTGCCATGCAGTGACTTGTGGTGAGTGGTTAGTGTGCTTGCCATGCAGTCACTTGTGGTGAGTGGTTAGTGTGCTTGCCATGCAGTGACTTGTGATGAGTGGTTAGTGTGCTTGCCATGCAGTGACTTGTGATGAGTGGTTAGTGTGCTTGCCTTGCAGTGACTTGTGGTGAGTGGTTAGTGTGCTTGCCATGCAGTCACTTGTGATGAGTGGTTAGTGTGCTTGCCTTGCAGTGACTTGTGGTGAGTGGTTAGTGTGCTTGCCATGCAGTGACTTGTGGTGAGTGGTTAGTGTGCTTGCCATGTAGTCACTTGTGGTGAGTGGTTAGTGTGCTTGCCTTGCAGTGACTTGTGATGAGTGGTTAGTGTGCTTGCCTTGCAGTGACTTGTGGTGAGTGGTTAGTGTGCTTGCCATGCAGTGACTTGTGGTGAGTGGTTAGTGTGCTTGCCATGCAGTGACTTGTGGTGAGTGGTTAGTGTGCTTGCCTTGCAGTGACTTGTGGTGAGTGGTTAGTGTGCTTGCCATGCAGTGACTTGTGGTGAGTGGTTAGTGTGCTTGCCATGCAGTGACTTGTGGTGAGTGGTTAGTGTGCTTGCCATGCAGTGACTTGTGGTGAGTGGTTAGTGTGCTTGCCATGCAGTGACTTGTGGTGAGTGGTTAGTGTGCTTGCCTTGCAGTGACTTGTGGTGAGTGGTTAGTGTGCTTGTGTGCTTGCCATGTAGTCACTTGTGGTGAGTGGTTAGTGTGCTTGCCATGCAGTCACTTGTGGTGAATAGATGTGGCCTTTAAGGTTGCATGGATCCCGGAGTTGTATCCTTGAGCAAGGTGCTTAACTCACATTGCTTCTCCCCATCCAGGAGTAAAATGGGTACCTGGGAGGGCAGTGGAGGCAGACTGGATTGTGATTAACACTTGTATACATGTGGCAGTGAGCCACCGTCAGGTTGGAATTCTCCTCAGGGAGTGGAGTTGGTGCTGGTGCCTTCAGGACGGTGTATCTCATCTGTCTAGCACTGTTTGTCATTAGGTGTCAGTACCGGATTGATCACGTGGCCCAGTGGTCAGGGGTAAGTGGAATGGCTAAATGAAACTGCCCACAAGGACAAAATGAAGATGTCACGATGTATAGATTTGTTAGTATCATAACTCTTCCTTCCTTGAATGTCTCTATAAAAAATGTATTAAAAACCACACCCCAAAACACGCACACACACACACACACACACACACACACACACACACACACACACACACACACACACACACACACAAACACACAAACATACACACACACACACACGCACACATACACACACACACACACACACACACACACGCACACACACACACACACACACACACACCTGTTACTGACAGGAGACATAGAGACTGTGTTTTCTGGTCTGTAAGATTCAGTCTTGGTAATGCCTCTGTTGCTATGGTTACAGCCAGTGCTAGGCAATGCCTTGAGGAGAACCAGGCCCACAACGGTGTTATCAACGTCATGAAACACCTGTCCTCCTTCACTGACATTCAGCAGGTGGGTGTAGCAGTCTATAAAGCTGTAAAATTGCTTGTATGTCATGAAACACCTGTGCACCTTCACTGACATTCAGCAGGTGGATGTAGCTGTTTATAAAACTACTTGCATGTCATAATACACTCATCCTCTGTCACTGACGTTCAGCAGGTGGGTGTAGCAGTCTATAAAGCTGTAAAATTGCTTGTATGTCATGATACACCCGTCCTCTGTCACTGATGTTCAGCAGGAGGGTGTTGCAGTCTGTAAAACGGCTTGCATGTCATGAAACACCTGTCCTCCTTCACTGACATTCAGCAGGTGGGTGTAGCAGTCTGTAAAACTGTTTGCATGTCATGAAACACCTGTCCACCTTCACTGACATTCAGCAGGTGGGTGTAGCAGTCTGCAAAACTGTTTGTATGTCATGAAACACCTGTCCTCCTTCACTGACATTCAGCAGGTGGGTGTAGCAGTCTGCAAAACTGTTTGTATGTCATGAAACACCTGTCCTCCTTCACTGACATTCAGCAGGTGGGTGTAGCAGTCTGTATGATGGCTTGCATGTCATGAAACACCTGTCCTCCTTCACTGACATTCAGCAGGTGGGTGTAGCAGTCTGCAAAACTGTTTGTATGTCATGAAACACCTGTCCTCCTTCACTGACATTCAGCAGGTGGGTGTAGCAGTCTGTAGGATGGCTTGCATGTCATGAAACACCTGTCCTCCTTCACTGACATTCAGCAGGTGGGTGTAGCAGTCTGCAAAACTGTTTGTATGTCATGAAACACCTGTCCACCTTCACTGACATTCAGAAGGTGAGTGTTGACGTCTGTCAGGCTGTGTAGAGTTGCCTGCACATCATGAAACAGCTGTTCTCCCTCACTGAAGAACAGCAGGTGGGTGTAGCAGTCTGTAAAACCATAAAATTACTTGCATGTCATAATACGCCCGTCCTCTGTCACTGACGTTCAGCAGGTAGGTGTTGATGTCTGTGAGGCTGTGTAGAGTTGCCTGCACATCATGAAACAGCTGTTCTCCCTCACTGAAGAACAGCAGGTGGGTGTAGCAGTCTGTAAAACCATAAAATTACTTGCATGTCATAATACGCCCGTCCTCTGTCACTGACGTTCAGCAGGTAGGTGTTGATGTCTGTGAGGCTGTGTAGAGTTGCCTGCACATCATGAAACAGCTGTTCTCCCTCACTGAAGAACAGCAGGTGGGTGTAGCAGTCTGTAAAACCATAAAATTACTTGCATGTCATAATACGCCCGTCCTCTGTCACTGACGTTCAGCAGGTAGGTGTTGACGTCTGTCAGGTTGTGTAGAGTTGCCTGCACATCATGAAACACCTGTTCCCCCTCACTGAAGAACAGCAGGTGGGTGTAGCAGTCCATCTCTCTGAATGCATGTCACTGCTTGCATGCATGTCGCCTATGGGGTGATAAATGAATGCATTCATGCTGCTTCTTGTGCAGCGATTTCTCACTTTTGTTGAAATGAGTAGTTTCCTGAATCATTAAATATCAGTGCATGCTACTCACCATTGGTTTTGTGGAGAAAATTGAAATTTCACCAGAAACTTGAATGCATGAAGTACTTTTACAACATGCTCAAAGTATTTTTCTCCAGTTGTATTCGGTGTTCAACTGTCCTTGTAACAGCTACATTACTCTGATGATAAAGCAAGTGACAGTTATGTCATTGGCAGCAGTATTGTGAGAGTGATCATGGCTTTGTAGATGTGACACTGATTGGGGAACATGGAAAATTATTTACAGTGGCAGTAATATGACATGCTGCAAGCATACACACACACACACACACACACACACACACACACACACACACACACACACACACACACACACACACACACACACACACACACACACACACACAGAGAACACAGTGTGTTGACTGGTGACAAGACCTGTGTGTGTATTACAGCTGGGCCTACAAGTGCTGGGACAGTTCTGCTACAGCCAGGTGCTGAGTGATGGCCTTATCCAGGCCAAGGCCTACAGGTCAGAGGTCAACCTGTGTGTGTGTGTGTGTGTGTGTGTGTGTGAGAGATATTTAGTGTGTATTCTAATAAAGGAACGCTCCATATTTAAGGAGACTCAGATAATGTATGGATTGTAATTATGGAGAATAACAGTCAAGTCGTCCCGAGCAGAGACGGAACCATGGCACCTTATCGCCTCACACAGTTGCCTACAGGTGGAGCCACTGCGCCAAATCCCGATCTTAAAAGAGATGTGTTCATCAGCATTGTTGGTCATTCATCTGCAGTAATGTACTCATGCAGGGGAGGTAATGTGACTGCAGTACTCATGCAGGGGAGGTAATGTGACTGCAGTACTCTTGCAGGGGAGGTAATGTGACTGCAGTACACGTGCAGGGGAGGTAATGTGACTGCAGTACCCGTGCAGGGGAGGTAATGTGACTGCAGTACATGTGCAGGGGAGGTAATGTGACTGCAGTACTCATGCAGGGGAGGTAATGTGACTGCAGTACTTGTGCAGGGGAGGTAATGTGACTGCAGTACTCATGCAGGGGAGGTAATGTGACTGCAGTACTTGTGCAGGGGAGGTAATGTGACTGCAGTACTCTTGCAGGGGAGGTAATGTGACTGCAGTACACGTGCAGGGGAGGTAATGTGACTGCAGTACACGTGCAGGGGAGGTAATGTGACTGCAGTACGCATGCAGGGGAGGTAATGTGACTGCAGTACACGTGCAGGGGAGGTAATGTGACTGCAGTACACGTGCAGGGGAGGTCATGTGACTGCAGTACACGTGCAGGGGAGGTAATGTGACTGCAGTACACGTGCAGGGGAGGTAATGTGACTGCAGTACACGTGCAGGGGAGGTAATGTGACTGCAGTACACGTGCAGGGGAGGTCATGTGACTGCAGTACACGTGCAGGGGAGGTAATGTGACTGCAGTACACGTGCAGGGGAGGTAATGTGACTGCAGTACACGTGCAGGGGAGGTAATGTGACTGCAGTACACGTGCAGGGGAGGTAATGTGACTGCAGTACACGTGCAGGGGAGGTAATGTGACTGCAGTACACGTGCAGGGGAGGTAATGTGACTGCAGTACACGTGCAGGGGAGGTAATGTGACTGCAGTACTCATGCAGGGGAGGTAATGTGACTGCAGTACACGTGCAGGGGAGGTAATGTGACTGCAGTACACGTGCAGGGGAGGTAATGTGACTGCAGTACTTGTGCAGGGGAGGTAATGTGACTGCAGTACTCTTGCAGGGGAGGTAATGTGACTGCAGTACACGTGCAGGGGAGGTAATGTGACTGCAGTACACGTGCAGGGGAGGTAATGTGACTGCAGTACACGTGCAGGGGAGGTAATGTGACTGCAGTACACGTGCAGGGGAGGTAATGTGACTGCAGTACACGTGCAGGGGAGGTAATGTGACTGCAGTACACGTGCAGGGGAGGTAATGTGACTGCAGTACTTGTGCAGGGGAGGTAATGTGACTGCAGTACTCTTGCAGCGGAGGTAATGTGACTGCAGTACTCTTGCAGGGGAGGTAATGTGACTGCAGTACACGTGCAGGGGAGGTAATGTGACTGCAGTACACGTGCAGGGGAGGTAATGTGACTGCAGTACACGTGCAGGGGAGGTAATGTGACTGCAGTACACGTGCAGGGGAGGTAATGTGACTGCAGTACTCATGCAGGGGAGGTAATGTGACTGCAGTACTCATGCAGGGGAGGTAATGTGACTGCAGTACACGTGCAGGGGAGGTAATGTGACTGCAGTACACGTGCAGGGGAGGTAATGTGACTGCAGTACTCATGCAGGGGAGGTAATGTGACTGCAGTACTCATGCAGGGGAGGTAATGTGACTGCAGTACTCATGCAGGGGAGGTAATGTGACTGCTTTGCGTGAGCGCAAAGGTTTCATTCTTATAAAGTGGTTAGCGCGCTGGACCTACAGTCGCTTGTGGCCAGTGGGTACGGCGTTCGAAGCTGCGCGGTTCCCAGAGTTGCATCCTTGAGCAAGATGCTTAACTCGCATTGTTTCTCCCCACCCAGGAGTAAAACCGGGTACCTGTGAGGGCAATATTGGCAAAAACGTTGTGCGATTAACCCTTGTATGTGGCCAAGCGCCAGCATCGGGTTGGAATACTCCCCAGGGAGCGGAGTTGGTGCTGGTACCTGACTGTGTGCATCTTAAATGTCTGTCACTATGTTTGTTGTGAGGGACCAGTGAGGATTGATGAAGATGCCCAGTGATCAGGGGGTAAAGTGTAAGCAGTTTGAGACCCAGACAAAGGGTGTAAGTCGCTATAAAAAACCACACCTTTACCTTTTATAAAGGAACAGGTTAAAGAAGTCACGTCGACGTCCCATTTTAATTAAAGGGGATGCGTATATGTATAGATCATAATTATGGAGATAATTGAGATATTTAGTGGGTCAGCATCAGTGATATGCCTATAGGACTGAACTTTCCTCAGGAGCTGTAAATCAGCAATGTTTATATCTATCAGTTACTAGTTTCCAGTCATCCAAAGTCATCCTGCTTTAGACTATTTGAGCCCTTGGATTTGGTAAACAATGGATGTAGTTAGTAATACTGGGTTGTCAACACTGTGTGAGGTTTCATCCATGGAAGGGGAGTTGTCTCTCTCTCTCTCTCTCTCTCTCTCTCTCTCTCTCTCTCTCTCTCTCTCTCTCTCTCTCTCTCTCATGATATATAAAAATGAACCTACCTATGTTCTCCTAACATTTTCAATGATATCAAATGTGCTTCCTCAGAGAGAGAGAAAAGTAAGCATACACAAGAGAAAAAGAGTGAGCAGCATATAGATGCACATCTTTTGATTGGTAAAAAACATTGAAGATTTTCAGAAACTTATTTGTTCAGTAAAGTGTATAATGGTAAATGTCTTGTTTATATCTTGCGCATGCAGGACTGATATTGTGCATGGTGTCCTATTTCGGGTTTGTGATGAAAGTAGTCTTGGGATATTTATATCTTGTGCATGCAGGACTGAAA
This sequence comes from Theodoxus fluviatilis, assembly GCA_034096865.1. Lineage (NCBI taxonomy): Eukaryota > Metazoa > Mollusca > Gastropoda > Cycloneritida > Neritidae > Theodoxus > Theodoxus fluviatilis. The sequence goes on along the minus strand of JAWQFJ010009901.1, from coordinate 50,897 downwards.
CTGTGCATAATGCCCTGTTTCAGGTTTGTGATAAAAGTAATCTTGGAATATTTATATCTTGTGCATGTGGGACTGAAATTGAGCATGGTGTCCCGTTTCAAGTTTGTGAAGAAAGTAGTCTTGGCTTATTTATATCTTGTGCATGCAGGTCTGAAATTGTGCATGGTGTCCTATTGCAGGTTTGTGAAGAAAGTAGTCTTGGCTTATTTATCTCTTGTGCATGCAGGACTGAAATTGAGCATGGTGTCCTGTTTCAGGTTTGTGATGCAAGTGGTCAAGGATCACAAGAGTGATGTGGAGGTCAACAGAGCAGGCATGCGGATTCTGGCGGTGTTGGTGGCTCGAGGTCAGTTCCCCTTCTCTGTTGCTGCCTCCACCCCCCTGTGCAATGCATGCTTCACTGTGCAATGCATGCTTTGCTGTGCAATGCATGCTTCGCTGTGCAATGCATGCTTCGCTGTGCAATGCATGCTTCACTGTGCAATGCATGCTTCACTGTGCAATGCATGCTTCACTGTGCAATGCATGCTTCACTGTGCAATGCATGCCAGGGAAGATGGGCCAGCATTCAGTTTGTTGTTTACTTTTGATTTCTTTCTTTATTTCATGATTTAAAAAAGTTTAGAGTCAGAAAGAAAAAGAAGAAAGGAGTCAGTCAGGTGACCATAACCACAATTACATGTTGTTTTTGGTTGGCTTTACTGGAGGCCAGAGTTGCATGAGTAACCATAGGGACATGTTCAAGGGGATGCGCTATGCTTCATTTGATAGTGTCTGACTTTGAAAGCTCATGCAACAATAAATAAACCAATTGAACACAGCCTCCCTTTTGATTTTTCTTTTTAGTGGGATCATTTATAGTTCAGAAATAAGATATAAGGCACTGAATTTGTTGGT
>JAWQFJ010009901.1:30000-42500 GCA_034096865.1 Theodoxus fluviatilis | reverse complement strand
CTTTGCTTTCTTGCTTGGCAGAGAACTTGTATGACAGAGGAGGGAAGGAAGGAGAATGACTTGCCAGAAACACTGGTTCTCTCTACGGGCATGCATTTGTTGAGTCATGGGGGATGGTCAGTCAGTCCTTTACTGGACTGGAGGACAGTGGTTGACCAGAAGATGGAGAACTTCTTCTGCGAACAGCATTATAGAGTGCAGGGCCGAATCGACATCTCAGATCAAGGCTTTGTTCTGAGCATTTCTCTTTGGCTCTTAGTCCATTTTTCAAACTGGCAACAGCACATCTTCCTCTTACAGAGAATTTTCTGTGCACAGGAGTGTAGTAATATTGTTATGGTCACTCTAGCATGTTGGATTTTGAATCATTAGGATAACCAGCTGTGTAAGCATATCATATCATATATCCCCTTTTAGGTACAACTTCTGCAGATGAGTGTCACTCCTGTGTTAGCATTAGTGTAGAATTAGGAGTTCGGGGTTTGGGTTTAGAGCTAGGGTTTAGGGTTAGAGTTGGGTTTTAGGGATAGGGTTTAGGATTATGGTTTGGTTTAGGGATAGGGTTTAGGGTTTGGGATTGAAGATAGAGTTTAGGGTTAGAGATGGGCTAGGGTAAGGGTTTAGCACTAGTGCCTGGCACCTATCCGTGGAAGTTTTTCAGTAGTCTTTCTTATAATACAGGGTTTAACTACAGCATCATTGTGTAAGTACGTGTTTTATTCGAGGAGTGCATTGTGCTGAGCATCCCTGTCTTCCAACCAGCATGTTTTTAAAGGGAGATCTGGAGAGGTTGGAACTTTGGCATGCTTGCTATACCAGCTGCTGTTTTCCAGGTATCATGTGCACACAGCATGCCTTACTATCATGGCTTGTAAGTCCAGTACTTCTGCAGTAAAGGTAAATTCTGGTATGTATTGCTTCGTTGTGACCTGGAGACCCCTTCAGTGCAAGGTCTTCAGATTATCTTTCAGGGAAGTTTTGGCTTTAGTAATCATCTGCATGTTTGATGCTGAAGATGAGGGGTCCATTGCCGGAAGGTAGCTGTGCAAATCTTAGACAGCTTTCCCAGGACTGTCGACAGGCAATCCAAAGCCATCCGAAAGGCATTTTTGATCTTTTAAAAAATGATTGCACATCCAACATCCTATCTGTCAGTTTGTGTAAGAAATCCGTTCCCAAAACCAGACTCTGTCTGCTTTATTGTCCCAATTTCGACACCAGCTCCTGTTCGATTACAGTGATCACTTACAAATTATTTTGGAAAAGCCCATTGGATTGCTTTGGATCGCATGCCCATAGTCTGGGCAACCTGCCTCTGGAATGCATTTCAACATCTCCACGCTGAAGAACAGCTAGCTGACCTGGGTCCATGCAAAACTGCGCAGGGTGTGCAGACATGCAACTGGAGGCTTACATCAGGGTAGGTGCAGGGTCTTACACCTGCATGTGTGCATTTCACCAGAGATTATGCCAATGCGCCTTCACTGGGTTGTGTTCATGTACACAAACCTGCATGTGTGTATTTCATCAGGGATTATGCAAATGCGCCTTCACTGGGGTGTGTTCATGTACACAAACCTGCATGTGTGTATTTCATCAGAGATTATGCAAATGTGCCTTCACTGGGTTGTGTTCATGTACACAAACCTGCATGTGTGTATTTCATCAGAGATTATGCAAATGCGCCTTCACTGGGTTGTGTTCATGTACACAAACCTGCATGTGTGTATTTCACCAGAGATTATGCAAATGTGCCTTTACTGGGTTGTGTTCATGTACACAAACCTGCATGTGTGTATTTCATCAGGAATTATGCAAATGCGCCTTCACTGGGTTGTGTTCATGTACCTGCATGTGTGTATTTCACCAGAGATTATGCAAATGCGCCTTCACTGGGGTGTGTTCATGTACACAAACCTGCATGCACTGCTTATGCCTTGCTTGCCTGAATGGCGGCATGTGGTGTGTTGCAGGGACCCACTACACACCTCCTGCTTGGGGGCTGTGCTGCAACACTCTCGCAATGCAGCAGTGGTGCGTGCTGCCTGCGGGTGCATCTTCAGCCTGACTGCGGACAATGGTATGGACTGCCGCATGTCCTTGACTGACCCGCCTCTCAGTGCAACTCATCCACTAGGACTTGTATTTCAGTGCTTGGTTGTTGAGTGATGATTGTGCACAACAGCTTTTAAAAGCCTGTTCTTACAAATTCAAATGGCACATATCCAACAAAAAGGGAAATAACATCTGGAGAGGAAAGAGTTCCTTCCCCTGGGTAGGAATTGCTTTCGTGAGTTGAGTGTTGATACAAGAAAAGAGTGCTGATACAAGAAGAGAGTGGTGATACAAGAAGAGAGTGTTGATACAAGAAGAGAGTGTTGATACAAAAAGAGAATGTTGATACAAGAAGAGAGTGTTGATACAAGAAGTGAGTGTTGATACAAGAAGAGAGTGTTGATACAGGAAGAGAGTGGTGACACAAGAAGAGAGTGTTGATACAAGAAGAGAGTGTTGATACAAAAAGAGAGTGTTGATACAAGAAGAGAGTGTTGATACAAGAAGAGAGTGGTGATACAAGAAGAGAGTGTTGATACAAAAAGAGAGTGTTGATACAAGAGGAGAGTGTTGATACAAGAAGAGAGTGTTGACACAAGAAGAGAGTGTTGATACAAAAAGAGAGTGTTGATACAAGAAGAGAGTGGTGATACAAGAAGAGAGTGTTGATACAAGAAGAGAGTGTTGATACAAAAAGAGAGTGTTGATACAAGAAGAGAGTGTTGATACAAAAAGAGAGTGTTGATACAAGAAGAGAGTGTTGATACAAAAAGAGAGTGTTGATACAAGAAGAGAGTGTTGATACAAGAAGAGAGTGTTGATACAAGAAGAGAGTGTTGATACAAAAAGAGAGTGTTGATACAAGAAGAGAGTGTTGATACAAGAAGAGAGTGTTGACACAAGAAGAGAGTGGTGACACAAGAAGAGAGTGTTGATACAAGAAGAGAGTGTTGATACAAGAAGAGAGTGTTGATACAAGAAGAGAGTGTTGATACAAGAAGAGAATGTTGATACAAGAAGAGAGTGTTGATACAAGAAGAGAGTAGTGACACAAGAAGAGAGTGTTGATACAAAAAGAGAGTGTTGATACAAGAAGAGAATGTTGATACAAGAAGAGAGTGTTGATACAAGAAGAGAATGTTGATACAAGAAGAGGGTGTTGATACAAGAAGAGGGTGTTGATACAAGAAGAGAGTGGTGATACAAGAAGAGAGTGTTGATACAAGAAGAGAGTGTTGATACAAAAAGAAAGTAGTGACACAAGAAGAGAGTGTTGATACAAAAAGAGAGTGTTGATACAAGAAGAGAATGTTGATACAAGAAGAGAGTGTTGATACAAGAAGAGAGTGTTGATACAAGAAGAGGGTGTTGATACAAGAAGAGAGTGGTGACACAAGAAGAGAGTGGTGATGCAAAAAAAGAGCTGATACAAAAAGAGAGTTGATACACAAACAGCTGACAAGCATAGCCCCCCAAATTGCCCACAGTTGTCTTCTCCTTTCTCAGATGGCCTGTGCAAGCTGCTGATGGAGAAGAACACCCACATTGCCCACAGTTGTCTTCTCCTTTCTCAGATGGCCTGTGCAAGCTGCTGATGGAGAAGAACACCCACATTGCCCACAGTTGTCTTCTCCTTTCTCAGATGGCCTGTGCAAGCTGCTGATGGAGAAGAACACCCACATTGCCCACAGTTGTCTTCTCCTTTCTCAGATGGCCTGTGCAAGCTGCTGATGGAGAAGAACACCCACATTGCCCACAGTTGTCTTCTCCTTTCTCAGATGGCCTGTGCAAGCTGCTGATGGAGAAGAACACCCACATTGCCATCCTGGAAGCAATGAGGCGCCACACAGATGAGCTGGAAGTGATGGTGGCTGTGTGTCGCGCCCTTCGAGGCCTTTGCATCTTCCAGTAAGGCTGTGTCTCTGTATGTGTCTCTGCCTCTCTGGCTGGCTAGCTGGCTGACTAGGCGGCTGGGATGCCCTTTATCCTTGTATCTTTTGTCTGAGAGTCAGTCTGTGTGTTGATTTGCCTGTTTGCCTGTCTCTCTCTTTGTCTGCCTGTCAGTCCATCCATCATTCCAGCCATCTGTTTGTCAGGCTGCCTGTCAGTCCGTCCATCATTCCATCCACCTGTCTGTCAGGCTGCCTGCGTGGTGGCATTATTGGACCTCAGCGCCGCATTTGACAGGCTGGACCACTCCATACTCATCAAACGCCTGGAGCAGTCGTTTGGAGTTCACGGTATTGTCCTGGACTGGTTTGCATCCTATGTTCGTGATCGGTCACAGTCCGTCATTGTTGATAGTGTTTTGTCAGCCTCATCTCCATTGATTTTTGGTATCCCGCAAGGCTCGGTTTTAGGACCAGTTTTGTTCACTCTGTACTCGCAACCCCTTTCAGAGTGATAGCTAAGCATGAGTGTGATTTTCAGAAATATGCAGACAACACAGAGTTGTCGAAGAGCTCATCAGTCGAGGAATTTCCTTATGTACAGTCAGATATCAAGACATGCGTTGATGATGTACTCGCATGGATGAGGAGCAACAAGCTCAAGTTCAATACAGATAAAACTGAAGTTATGCCTGTTGGGGCATGGTCAAGTCTCGGGCTTATCGAGAGTGATTCAGATTGACCAGACATTGTCCATACGTAAACAGATCAGCAGTATTTGCAGTGCCTGTTTTCTTGAACTACGCCGCATTGCATCCATTCGCCAATATCTTTCTGACACTGCGTGTGTTAGACTGGTCACTGCCAGGGTCACTTCAAGGCTGGATTATTGTAATTCAGTTTTTGCGGGTCTTCCAGCAGAACAATTGAACCATCTTCAGCGCCTGCAAAACAGCGCAGCATGCCTCGTGCTGAGGAAGGGAAAACGCGATCATGTGACTCCCATGCTTAGGCATCTACACTGGCTTCCCGTGAAATTCCGTTGCCAGTACATAATTGCTGTTTTGGCCTACCGTCATTTCGATGGTACTCTTCCTGTGTATCTTTCGGCATCCCTTCGCACATATCAACCATCCTGTTCTCTCCGTTCAGCAAATGAAAAGCTTCTCAAAATTCCTAGACATAGTACAAAATCTTTTGTTTCAATGCTCTGTCTGGCACTCGCTGCTGGCTGGCCTGCGTGATGCACCCACTTTATCTATTTTTAAGTTACAACTGAAGACTCACATGTTTCGACTGGCTTTGGCATGGTCATGTATGTTGTTGTATTTATTCTTAGGTCTGTAAGCTGTATTATGAGTTGTATTATGTGGGGTATTATGAGTTGTATTATGTGGGGAAGCTTGTTGATGAATGTCTGCATGTGAATGTGGTTATGTCAGCGCATTGAGTTGTACAGAAGTGCGCTATATAAATGCTATTCATTATTTATTATTATTTATTTATTGTTGTCCAAGTGTCCATCACAGTGGTCATTGTCCAGTGCCAGCCAGCCTGTAGGGTTCTCTGCTCCTGTCTGGCTGCATTTACAGTCAGTGGTTTTTCATGTCCCTGTCTGGCCTTCATCTCTCCTCTGACAGGGTGGATCACACACATGTGCTGTTCTAAGTTTTACAGAAGTGGAGACATTTTTGGTGTGTTCTTTCTTGCAAATATCAGTGAGATGAAACTTTGAGACGAACCTTGTTTTTTAAATCCATTACCTCAAGCAAAGGGCACATGTATGTGACTATTGAATGCTCTGTGTGTCTTGCAGCCATGACTACAAGGTGCAGATTCTGCAGGAGGAATCCCAGCCCGTCAGTGTTCTGCACACCCTGGTGCAGGTGCTGGCCAGGTTTCCACACAGTGCGGTGCTGCAGATAGAGGCCATCAGCACCATCGCATGTCTCCTGGACATTGGTAAGTCTCCCCTAGAATACCCTGCATGTCTCCTGGACATTGGTAAGTCTCCCCTAGAATACCCTGCATGTCTCCTGGACATTGGTAAGTCTCCCCTAGAATACCCTGCATGTCTCCTAGACATTGGTAAGTCTCCCCTTAAATACACTGCATGTCTCCTGGACATTGGTAAGTCTCCCCTTAAATACACTGCATGTCTCCTGGACATTGGTAAGTCTCCCCTAGAATATACTGCATGTCTCCTGGACATTGGTAAGTCTCCCCTTAAATACACTGCATGTCTCCTGGACATTGGTAAGTCTCCTCTAGAATACACTGCATGTCTCCTGGACATTGGTAAGTCTCCCCTTAAATACACTGCATGTCTCCTGGACATTGGTAAGTCTCCCCTAGAATATACTGCATGTCTCCTGGACATTGGTAAGTCTCCCCTTAAATACACTGCATGTCTCCTGGACATTGGTAAGTCTCCCCTTAAATACACTGCATGTCTCCTGGACATTGGTAAGTCTCCCCTAGAATACACTGCATGTCTCCTGGACATTGGTAAGTCTCCCCTTAAATACACTGCATGTCTCCTGGACATTAGTAAGTCTCCCCTTAAATACACTGCATGTCTCCTGGACATTGGTAAGTCTCCCCTAGAAGACACTGCATGTCTCCTGGACATTGGTAAGTCTCCCCTTAAATACACTGCATGTCTCCTGGACATTGGTAAGTCTCCCCTAGAATACACTGCATGTCTCCTGGACATTGGTAAGTCTCCCCTAGAATATACTGCATGTCTCCTGGACATTGGTAAGTCTCCCCTAGAATACACTGCATGTCTCCTGGACATTGGTAAGTCTCCCCTAGAATATACTGCATGTCTCCTGGACATTGGTAAGTCTCCCCTAGAATATACTGCATGTCTCCTGGACATTGGTAAGTCTCCCCTAGAATACACTGCATGTCTCCTGGACATTGGTAAGTCTCCCCTAGAATACACTGCATGTCTCCTGGACATTGGTAAGTCTCCCCTTAAATACACTGCATGTCTCCTGGACATTGGTAAGTCTCCCCTACAATACACTGCATGTCTCCTGGACATTGGTAAGTCTCCCCTAGAATATACTGCATGTCTCCTGGACATTGGTAAGTCTCCCCTTAAATACCCTGCATGTCTCCTGGACATTGGTAAGTCTCCCCTTAAATACACTGCATGTCTCCTGGACATTGGTAAGTCTCCCCTAGAATACACTGCATGTCTCCTGGACATTGGTAAGTCTCCCCTTAAATACACTGCATGTCTCCTGGACATTGGTAAGTCTCCCCTAGAATATACTGCATGTCTCCTGGACATTGGTAAGTCTCCCCTAGAATATACTGCATGTCTCCTGGACATTGGTAAGTCTCCCCTTAAATACACTGCATGTCTCCTGGACATTGGTAAGTCTCCCCTAGAATACACTGCATGTCTCCTGGACATTGGTAAGTCTCCCCTTAAATACACTGCATGTCTCCTGGACATTGGTAAGTCTCCCCTAGAATACACTGCATGTCTCCTGGACATTGGTAAGTCTCCCCTAGAATACACTGCATGTCTCCTGGACATTGGTAAGTCTCCCCTAGAATATACTGCATGTCTCCTGGACATTGGTAAGTCTCCCCTAGAATACACTGCATGTCTCCTGGACATTGGTAAGTCTCCCCTAGAATATACTGCATGTCTCCTGGACATTGGTAAGTCTCCCCTTAAATACCCTGCATGTCTCCTGGACATTGGTAAGTCTCCCCTAGACTACACTGCATGTATCCTGGACATTGGTAAGTCTCCCCCTAAATACACTGCATGTCTCCTGGACATTGGTAAGTCTCCCCTTAAATACACTGCATGTCTCCTGGACGGGGAGGGGCCGCTATTGCAGAGGGCCGCTATTGCTGGATTTTTTAAAATAAAAAGTTCTTAGGCCATTTTGATTCTTTTGTCCTAAAACGCCAAAAAAAAAAATATTTTTGTTACTTTTTTTTCTTCGAAACTTAGAAATTTTTTCATTTTTTTTTCTATTGCGGGGGGCCGCTATTGTGGGATTTTTTTGGTCAAAAGTTCTTCAGGCCGTTTTGATTCTTTTGTCCCACAACGCCTAAAAAACCATAAAATATTTGTTTGTTTTTTCGGGTTTTATCAATAACGGGTGAAGCTTTATATTCTAACTCCATCCCACGTTTGACTCTCAATGGGTGGTCCCTACGCCCTAACTCCAGGGCCCAACGCTGATGTTGGACACAAACGTGACAAAAAGTATCGCATCCGGGTTTAGGTGAAACTCCCCGGACAGGCTAAATCAGTCAGGCGGGATGGCGGGTGCGGCCTAGGCTGAGCGCTATCGGTAAAACCCGAAAAAATTGGTAAGTCTCCCCTTAAATACACTGTATGTCTCCTGGACATTGGTAAGTCTCCTCTAGAATACACTGCATGTCTCCTAGACATTGGTAAGTCTCCCCTAGAATACACTGCATGTCTCCTGGACATTGGTAAGTCTCCCCTAGAATACACTGCATGTCTCCTGGTCATTGGTAAGTCTCCCCTAGAATACACTGCATGTCTCCTGGACATTGGTAAGTCTCCCCTAGAATATACTGCATGTCTCCTGGACATTGGTAAGTCTCCCCTTAAATACACTGCATGTCTCCTGGACATTGGTAAGTCTCCCCTTAAATACACTGCATGTCTCCTGGACATTGGTAAGTCTCCCCTAGAATACACTGCATGTCTCCTGGACATTGGTAAGTCTCCCCTTAAATACACTGCATGTCTCCTGGACATTGGTAAGTCTCCCCTAGAATACACTGCATGTCTCCTGGACATTGGTAAGTCTCCCCTTAAATACACTGCATGTCTCCTGGACATTGGTAAGTCTCCCCTTAAATACACTGCATGTCTCCTGGACATTGGTAAGTCTCCCCTTAAATACACTGCATGTCTCCTGGACATTGGTAAGTCTCCCCTAGAAAGCACTGCATGTCTCCTGGACATTGGTAAGTCTCCCCTAGAATACACTGCATGTCTCCTGGACATTGGTAAGTCTCCCCTAGAATACACTGCATGTCTCCTGGACATTGGTAAGTCTCCCCTAGAAAGCACTGCATGTCTCCTGGACATTGGTAAGTCTCCCCTTAAATACACTGCATGTCTCCTGGACATTGGTAAGTCTCCCCTAGAATACACTGCATGTCTCCTGGACATTGGTAAGTCTCCCCTTAAATACACTGCATGTCTCCTGGACATTGGTAAGTCTCCCCTTAAATACACTGCATGTCTCCTGGACATTGGTAAGTCTCCCATTAAATACACTGCATGTCTCCTGGACATTGGTAAGTCTCCCCTTCAATACACTGCATATCTCCTGGAAATTAGTAAGCCTCCCCTACAATACACTGCATGTCTTATTGACATTGGTAAGTCTCCCCTAGAATGCACTGCATGTCTCCTGGACATTGGTAAGTCTCCCCTAGAATACACTGCATGTCTCCTGGACATTGGTAAGTCTCCCCTAGAATACACTGCATGTCTCCTGGACATTGGTAAGTCTCCCCTAGAATACACTGCATGTCTCCTGGACATTGGTAAGTCTCCCCTAGAATATACTGCATGTCTCCTGGACATTGGTAAGTCTCCCCTTAAATACACTGCATGTTTCCTGGACATTGGTAAGTCTCCCCTTAAATACACTGCATGTCTCCTGGACATTGGTAAGTATTACTAGCCCGTGCTCTTGTTATTAATGAAGAGGATGTCTAGGGGTAACCACACGGCTGTCTTGCAACATTCACTCACCTTTCTCGCTGTCAAGACTGGACAAGACAACAGAGAAGATGAATGCAGAGGTCAAATACAAAAATGACTTTAATAATACTTGAAGTGATAGAACAATGATCAGTAAGTCAACGTGCATGAATAATAATAAAAACTTCTTTGTTCAATACTAGTTCTTTTATAGCCAGCCAGCCTTTTCTATATCATGGTAAAAACTTATCTAAGTTCACTGAGTCCGTTCTGTGGAGGAATGATGAAGGGTGTCAGAGCGGCGTGACCCTGTGGTTGTCTGTGCTGAAGGGGGTCAGGGCAGTTGACCCTGTAGTTGCCCTGGCAAAGGGGGTCAGGGCAGTTGACCCCATGGCTGCTCCTGAAGGGGGTTGTTTGGGAGCGTCGAAGGGGGTGTCGACGGAGGCATTGGCGGGTCCTGCAGAGGGGAGGGTTGAATCAGCGTCATCTCTCCTCACGTCTGTTTTGGTGGCGGGGTCAGGAGACGGTCATCTCCACTTCGGTTGCAGCTTGTCAGCGAGCAGCTACCCGCATCTCCTCCATCCAGGGGGGCTGGAGGCGGTGAGTTGTAGGGGCGTGGGGAGGGAAGTCATTCCCTGCCCTTGCCCCTAGGTCAGACTGGCCTTAATTGATACCATGTTGTATTCTTTCGGTGCTCCCTGGAGAGGGGCAAACACGCCAGTCCCCGCTAGCAGACTGCTGCCTGTATTTATATCTTCTTCCACGTCTCAACTGAGAGTCTCAGAAATTCACCAATGGGAAGAAGGGGATGTTTGGCGCCTGCTGACTCGACAACTTCTTACCGCTTAATGTCTTAAAAGTTCTCTTACTCTGTACCAATAGGAAAGAAGAGAAAATTGGCGCATTTTCGTCCCACTTAAAGTCTGGCACCATCAGCACAATTCTCTGGGTTCAAAGTCTCTCACACAGTCAGCATAATTCTTTGGGCTCGAAGTCTCACGTCAGCACAAGCTTGGCGCCCAACTTGAAAACTGTTCACTCCTCCCACCAACACAGTAATATTCTAAAGGCATGGCTGGTTGCTTAATAAACTACATTTAGTTGAGGACTGGCTGGCTTCTATATCCTTAAGTATTCCTAACTTAAAACATGCATAAACACACAATTCATAGTGGTAGTGGTATGATGCTTCATTAGCTCACACAGAAAACGTAGCACAGGGTAGGCAGTTTACCAAACCCACATAGAGAAATAAAAACGGGATTTGGGACCGTAACAGTAAGTCTCCCCTTAAATACACTGCATGTCTCCTGGACATTGGTAAGTCTCCCCTAGAATACACTGCATGTCTCCTGGACATTGGTAAGTCTCCCCTTAAATACACTGCATGTCTCCTGGACATTGGTAAGTCTCCTCTAGAATACACTGCATGTCTCCTGGACATTGGTAAGTCTCCCCTTAAATACACTGCATGTCTCCTGGACATTGGTAAGTCTCCTCTAGAATACACTGCATGTCTCCTGGACATTGGTAAGTCTCCCCTTCAATACACTGCATGTCTCCTGGAAATTAGTAAGCCTCCCCTACAATACACTGCATGTCTTATTGACATTGGTAAGTCTCCTCTTGAATACACTGCATGTCTCCTGGACATTGGTAAGTCTCCCCTAGAATACACTGCATGTCTTGTTGACATTGGTAGGTCTCTCCTAAAATACACTGCATGTCTTCAAGATTTCTAAAATGTATCCGTTCCAAGTTTTGAAGGGGAGGCATGGTAATTGAAAGGACTATTTTCTCAATCTTTCTTGAGACAAGAAAACAACCTGCATACACATTTCAATATGCATACTGTGCCTTGACTGCAGACCATGCCAGACACCAGTGCTTTGTGGAGAACTTCCACTTGCTGGTGCTGTCTGCCATGAGTCACTTCCCAGAGAACGAGTACCTGCTGGAGGCGTCGGTGGAGGCCCTGGCAGTCATGGCGGGTGCAGGTGTGTGTGTGTGTGTGTGTGTGTGTGTGTGTGTGTGTGTGTGTGTGTGTGTGTGTCTGTCTGTGTGTCTGTGTGTGGATGAGTGTGTGTGTATGTGTGTGTGTGTTTGTGTGTGTGTGTGTGTGTCTGTGTGTCTGTGTGTGGATGAGTGTGTGTGTATGTGTGTGTGTGTGTGCATGTGTGTGTGTGTTTTGTGTGTGTGTGTTTGTGTGTGTGCATGTGTGTGTGGATGAGTGTGTGCATGTGTGTGTGTGTGTGCGTGTGTGTGTGTCAATGAGTGTGTGTGCGCGCGTGTGCCTGTGTATGTGTGTGTGTGTGCGCATGTGCCTGTGTATGTGTGTGTGTGTCTTCATGTGTGTCTTCATGTGTGTGTGTGTGTGCGTGTGTCTCCATGTGTGTGTGTGTGTGTGTGTGTGTGTGTGTATGTGTGTGTGTGTGTGTAAGCATGTGTGTGTGTGTGTGTGTTTATGTGTATGTGTGTGACTCTGCATATGTGTGTGTGCATTCATGTATGTAAATACCTATGTGAGTATTTGAAAGTGCATGCTTGCATGCAGTCACATGTAAATGAGATGAATGAGAATGCTAGAGTTTGTTTGCTTTACTACAAATTGCAATGGTAATATATAATATTGGTTTTACTCTTAAAGTTATGATGCTGATAAAATATAAATGCTGATGCCATGGTTCTATGTTTATTTTTCTTGGAGCTTTTGACACAATTGTTTTTTGTTGATCATGCTTTTCTTGCATTCTTCCTCACTGCAATTTTGGTAGGAATTTAATGACATAGTCAGTTTATCCAACTGACTTTTACTGATCCACAAAAAA
>JAWQFJ010009901.1:22500-25000 GCA_034096865.1 Theodoxus fluviatilis | reverse complement strand
AACAACAATCCCCGGAACAGGGAAATAGAAAACAATTCAAGAATACTTAATACCCCTATTCAAAGTCAACGCCTAAGTCACCGGTGACTAGGGTGATAATCAGGGCATAAGAAAAAAACAATCTCCAAATTCCTTCTTTCTCTCACCATTCCACCAGAAACTGAAATAAATTCACCAACAACCCAAATCCAGAAATCCACAATTCCTTCCACCACTCGTTCTGACAACCACCTCAGAAACAGTGACAAACTTCTTCAAAAATAGAAGTGGAAACCACAATCCACAGGATATGACAGCCAGTCACTCCCACTCCCATACATAACATCACGCGCAGCAGCCGCTGCATACCACAGAACCCCTTCCCCCTACCTTGGCTTCCCCCACTTCCCCTAGTGGTGACACTTCCGCCCAACCGACAGGCGGCCAAAAATGTAAACAAGGTAGACTCCGCTCCACACAGCTTTCACTCGTGCAAATGCTCTTCACCCGGCAACTCACACGAACCGTACACGCACGTGCAAACACTTCACGTCGGTATAAGCAACAAATGTGGAGACTAAATGGAAAAGAACCAATCTTACCATCTCTTCGCCAACCGTACGCTTTCCCAGTCCAGCGTACTCTGATCTCCACGTGGCTTTCCCCCGGGCCCACGTGATCAGAAACAACACGGCGATAAACACAACCAAATCTCACAGAAAGAATCCCCAGAGTAGCCCAAACTCACTTCCTCCCTTTTCAGTCCACCTGAAAAGAAGACATTGTTCCCAAAACCCTTGAACAAGTCACTGCACTCAAACACAGTTTCCCTCGGAAGTCCTGGCGAATACTCTCGTAGCCGACGCACGCCCGGCGTCATCCGGTGTCCAGACAAGTAGACCCCCTTCCCGTGAATTAGGTCCCTTCCCTCTTGTCCGTTGTGAGATTAACCCTGACTTGCAAGCGCCTCGCTTATTTCCCCAAGTCAGTAACAGTTTAGAAGACGATCCTAAACTTCGGCAGATTTACCACAGTCATCAGAGCTAGAGTGATAAATATCGTCCTACAGAAGAACCAATTTATAAATCACTCTCTCCCCGTCGCATATTCACCTGCGACAATACAGCTGCGCTACGACACCGCCTCCAAGCGAATGTACACGCTAGCACTTCTCCCCTCCCCTCTCTGCCTCTGATCCAATATCCCCCTAATTGATCAGGCCGCCCGTGCGGACTTTCCCACTTTACCCAAAGTGGATTTCGTTAGACTTTTAACCATCAGTTCCAGACCTGTCCTAACGAAATTGTAGCTACCGAGCTACGAACGAGAAATTTTACTTGCGCAGCCGTTGGAACCAAAACGGCCTGACGAAACGCTCCAGCGCGCTTCAGACGTCGCTCCAGCCTCGCACCAAGGCCTCTCCTAGCCGGCGCAGCTTTCCCTCGGAGACGTCAGGATACCACGAGCTCCACCCGCGTGGACTCGATGTGACAGTACTGCAAGGCTCCACCAGTAAGACGCAGCACTTGTGGAATTACGTAGACACGAAGATACCAGCAGGAAGGTAGACTAGTAGATACGTAGAGGATCAGGCGGGAAGCCCACTGCTCCCGCGAATAACTCGATACACCGGTAACGGATATAGCCTAAAACACACGATGTTTTGCCCCAATAAACCAACTACCCTATTTCCTTATGAAGCCCACTCATACAAGAATTCAAAGTTCAAATGGCGCATCCCAACCCTGATGCCCAATTAAAAAATGCTTCACTCGCTCCCCGCGAGTCAGCTTGAACTCAAAGCTTCATTACTCAGAAATTTGATCCCATATAACATTTACACCAGGAGACAGTTACTCGTCTCCGTCATTTTCCATAGATTTACTTCAAACTTAGAAGTACGAATCCCATGCCCAACAAATGACCTATTTTCCACCCAGATTAAACAATCAAATACCCCACATGGCAAAAGCAATATGGCGGAACGGCAATAATCACCTCAGTCGTCAGGCTGTGGTGAGATCCTCGGAAATTCCGTCCTAGCCAGCGGAAGACTCCCCTTCCATTCTCACGTGCTCAACTGCTAGCCTGAGTTGACACAGAGAAAATTCCACCAGGGCGACCAGACTTCGCCCATGAGCCGCACCGCGCAGCTCCAGCGTTAGCAACACAGAGGATGTGCGCCCGCTCCCTCCATCCAAGACGACGGAAAATGCACTGAGCACTAAGACGCAATCGAGCCTCGGCGTCTCCTTCTCACGTGATTATCCACCAATCACTAATGAGGAATTTCCCGCCTCTATCATCTTCTCCAATCACTACTTGACAAAGTTTCGCGGGCTCTGAGCCCCTGCTAGAAATCGTGTAGACCCTGTAGATCCGCGCTATACCACCTTCGAAGACCCCCCGGGTTTCCCTCCGGAGTGACGCTGTGACACTCCACTACACGGTAGCCCCGCCCACTGCGCCAAACGCACGAGCGCAGATACGGAGAAGATTTTTACACTATCTATTAACAATA
>JAWQFJ010009901.1:7500-10000 GCA_034096865.1 Theodoxus fluviatilis | reverse complement strand
TGGTACCAGACAGTTCACGGTTGTTTATGGCTGATAGCCAGTCATTCACCAGGAAGGATAAAGCAGTTTGGCAGGAGTGATGGGAGCGAAAGCCGGATTGCAATTGATATAATAAGTCAAATTGGTCAAGATACGAGAAAAGATGTTTGTGAACGTGTCTTTCTAGTGGTTTGGAGATAAGAGGCAAAATTGAGATGGGACGGTAATCATCGGGTACTGAAGCAGTCTTAGATTTAGGCAATGGAATGACCTTGGCCTGCTGAAGACGAGACGGGAAGATACTGTTTCTTATACACAAGTTATAAATGTGTGTCAATGAAGGCAGTATGGCGGGGAGCGAAATTTTTAGTAAATGAGAACTGATGCCATCAAGGTCCGTGGATCGTTTGCTTGAAAGTTGAAAGATGTATTGCATCACCTCATGTGAGGTGACAGTAGGAATATGGAATGCAGCATCATGAGGAAGTCTTTCATTACAGAAATCCTCAATACGTTGAACAATATCCCTTGATAGACCGGGAGTGTGTTTAGTCGATTTTGCATGGATTTTATCAGCTATTGTCGTGAAGTGTTCGTTGAATTGTTCAGTATTAATAGTTGGAGGTATGTTGCAGACTGTTTTGGAAGTTCGTATGAAGGTATTAATTCCGCGCCATAACATTGATGTGTCATTGCCGTTTTCAATTAGCCTTTGAAAATAAGTTTTTTTTGCATTTCGAACCAGAGTCTTGACACGGTTTCTTTGCTTCTTGTAAGCCGGGATATCATTGTCTTTTTTAAGTCTATCTCTCGTTTTCATAGCCTGCATGATTTCGTTGGTAAGCCAAGGTGGGAGTTTTAAATGCTTGACTCTCTTCTGTTTCATAGGAGCATGTCTTTCTACAGTTTGGAGAAATAGGTCATACCAGAAATGAAGGGCCATGTCAGGGTCAGAATAGTTGAGGACATCATGAAATGGCATTTGTTTTAAATTGTCAAGGAATGAATCAGCATCAAAATGTTTAAAGGATCGATAGTGAATAGTAGTGTGCGTTCTCTTTGGACTTCTTTTGACTTTACAGGAGAGGGAGCATAGTGTGGGAAAGTGATCACTTATCCCTAATTTAGGTACCTGTATACTTGTCAAGAGATTTTCAGTGTTTGTGTATATATGGTCTATGAGAGTGGATGAGTCATGGGTCACTCTTGTGGCTATGTCAACCACTTGTTTGAGTCCGAATAACGAGATGGTAGATTTCCATGTATGCTGGGGTTTGAATAAATCGATGTTGAAATCTCCCATTATGATAATTTTTTTGTTGGATTGGGTTACTGTGTCCATCATTGCACTGAAATCTTCACACCATGTGGAGGTGGAAGCAGGGTTTCTGTAGAGATAGCCGATAAGGATTGAAGATTCTTTTGGAGGCTTCATTTCTAGCCATAAACACTCTATCTGTGAAGATTCAAGATCCGTACGGCGAGAAATATTCCCATGAATGGAATGGTGAATGTATACTGCTATACCAGTTTGGCCTTCGCTTTTAGCGTCTTTTCGGATGATGTTATATCCATTAATTTCTACTGCTGTGTCAGGGATGTAGTGTTTGAGTCTTGTTTCTGATAGACCAAAAACATAGCAATCATACTGGTGTAAGAGAGCACATATGTCTGTGACTTTGTTCTGAAGATGATACACGTTTAGGTGGCCTAGTGATATACCAGACTGCATTATGAAAGGCAGGAAAAATACAAGAAACGTACAGAAAATAATCACATCAATGAAAGCGAGTAAGTATATAGATATAAACAGATAGTCGATATACAAATACAAAAGGCCAAATAGACACAGTAATGAATACGAATACAAACAGTATGAATAATAATGATAATGCAATGTTAATATGTGTATATAAGACAATAACGTTTTGCTAATATCAGACCCGATATCAACAATTCTGTATAAATGATCCTATAAAAGGGTATACAAGGATCATTTACAATGACCATTCAAGATTTTATCAAACTGCAAGTCGTATAAAGACAATGGAGCTGGTCAGTCAAGGAGACGAAAGAAACCTCTAGGTTTGGGGACGTGTGGACGAGAATTTGACATTAAGACATCATATATGCTGGATGAGTGTTGGGATGCCTCCAGTTTATATGAGGCAAGGGTGGAAGTGATCTGAAGTATGAAAAATGTGGTAATGCATATTCATAGGGTGAAAGGAAAACATTGTTTCCAAAAGGTGCCATTTCAGGTGGGAACATTGAATAAGGAATGTTACCATGGTGAGCCTTAGTGAAGGTTTGAGGAAAAGCATGGTGGTCTGTGGAGGTTCTATTTTCTTGAGTCTGGTGCAGATGCAGAGATCTGGGGGGAGGCTGATGTGCAGATCTGGGAAGAGGATGATGTGCAGATCTGGGGGAAGGCTGATGTGCAGATCTGAGGGTAGGCTGGTGTGCAGATCTGGGGGGAGGGTGGTGTGCAGATCTGGGGGTAGGCTGATGTGCAGATCTG